>CAUYRT010091487.1:0-199851 GCA_963574885.1 Lepilemur ruficaudatus | reverse complement strand
CCTGCCTGAGTTCCTTCCAGCCCCTGCAGGCCCTGGCGTGTGGAGAAAGGAGGTGCGCTGCTCCTCCACCGCCAGAGGCTTCGGGCCCCTCTGCGCAGTGCGTGTGTGTGTGTGTGTGTGTGTGTGTGTGTGTATGGGTGTCGTGGAGGCAGAGACACTGGGCCCAGTGCTGAGCAGCCAGAACTCTCCCCCTGCCCAGGTCGGAGCAAAAGCAGTCACTACAGGGCTTCTCAGGTGGCATCTGTGGTGCCCATTCTGCTCAAATTCCCTGGGGCGGGAGGGGAGTGCTCGGCTCCCAGTCACAGGACACACAAGAGCATCTCCTCTGCTTGCTCCCTCCCCAGCCTGGGTGGTGATGAGGAGGCGGCTGAAGCAAATTCAAGCCCCAGTGCCCTGGACCTGAGAGTTCATAATGGCGTCAGTTGCAGCAACCCAGGATGGAAGCTGCCAGGTCCTTGCTATGCCCACTTTCTGATGCAGTATCGCTGCAGAGACTCCAAGTAGCTCCCCGATCAGTCCAGAGGTCTCCAGTGGTGGTGGTGGGGTCCCCTCATAGCAAGATAACAAGTGTTGAGTGAGGATATGGAGAACAGAGAAACCTTGTACACTGCTGATGGGAATGTAAATTACTACAGCGATTATGGAAAACTAAAAATAGAACTACCATATGATCCAGCAATCCCACTACTGAGTATATACCCAAAAAAAATGAAATCAGTACGCCAAAGAGATATCTGCACTCCCATGTTCATTACAGCATTAGTCACAGTAGCCAAGATATGGAAGCAAGCTAAATGTCCATCAACAGATGAATGGATAAAGAAAATGTGGTGTGTGTATATATACAATGGAATACTATTTGGCCTTTAAAAAGAAGGAAATCCTGTCATTTGCAACAACATGGATGAACCTGTAGGACATTATGTTAAGTGAAATAAGCGAGACACAGAAAGACAAGTACCACATGATGTCACTTATATGTGGAATCTAAAAAAGTTGAACTTACTAAAGCAGAGGCTGGGGAGGGGGGATACATTGGTTGGAGAGATGTTGGTCAAAGGATACAAAATTTCAGGTAGGAAGAATATGTTCAAGAGATCTATTACACAGCGTGGTGACTCTAATAGCGTGGTGACTTTAATAACAATGTATTGTATACTTGAAAATGGCTAAGAGAATAGATTTTAAATGTTCTCACCATGAATAAATTATAAGTATGTGAAGTAATGCATATGTTATTTAGCTTGATTTAGCCATTCCACAATATATACATATTTGAAAACATCATATTACGCACCAAAAATATGTATAATTTTTATTTGTCAATTAAAACTAAAATCGACTGGGTGCGGTGGCCCACACCTGTAATGCTAGCACGCTGGGAGGCTGAAGCGGGAGGATCGCTCGAGGTCAGGAGTTCGAGACCAGCCTAAACAAGAGCGAGACCCCGTCTCTACTAAAAAATAGAAAAAAATTAGTTGGACAACTAAAAATATACAGAAAAAATTAGCCGGGCATGGTGGTGCATGCCTGTAGTCCCAAATACTCGGGAGGCTGAGGCAGGAGGATCGCTTGAGCCCAGGAGTTTGAGGTTGCTGTGAGCTAGGCTGACACCACAGCACTCTAGCCCGGGCAACAGAGTGAGACTGTGTCTTAAAAAAAAAAAAGAAAAAAAAGATCTTACTTTGGGAGGTCAATGCAGGAGGATTGCTTGAGGCCAAGAGTTCAAGACCAGCCTGGACATCTATACAAAAAAAATTAAAAGTTAACTAGTCATAGTGATGAGATCTAGATGAGGAATGCTTACGTTGATTTTTTTTTTTTAAGAGATGGGGTCTCTCTTTGTCACCCAAGCTAGAGTGCAGTGGCACGATCATAGCTCACTGCTCACTGCAACCTCGAACCCCTGGGCTCAAGTGATCTTCCTGCTTCAGCCTCCCAAGTAGCTGGGACTATAGAAGAGCCACTATGACTAGCTAATTTTTTCTATATATTTTTAGTTGGCCAATTAATTTCTTTCTATTTTTAGTAGAGACGGGGTCTCGCTCTTGCTCAGGCTGGTTTCGAACTCCTAACCTCGAGCAATCCGCCCGCCTCGGCCTCCCAGAGGGCTAGGATTACAGGCGTGAGCCACCGCGCCTGGCCTTAAGATGATAAATTTTATATGTAATTTACCACAGTAAAAAATTGGAAAAAAGTACAGAGAAATCCTATATATTTTTACTCATTTGCCCCCAATGATAACATTTTGCAAAACTACAGTACAATATAACAACCAGGATATTGACATTGATACAATCTATCAATCTTATCTTGTTCAGGTTTCCCCTTGTACTAATTAATTTGTGTGTGTGTGTGTGTGTGTGTGTGTGTACTTGTGTGTATATGTTTAGTTATGTACAATTTTGTCACATTTGCAAATTTATGTTCACCACCGAAGTCGGGATACCAAAAGTTTTGTCAGCATTTTAGAACTGCATACTCTTCCCTCCTGCCCTCCCTCCCATTCCTAAGCCTAGGAAAGCACTAGTTTGTTTGCTATTTCTAGATTTTGTTATTTGAAAAAAGTTATATAAATTATGTACCCTCTTGGCATTGCCTTTTTCATTCAGCATAATTCCCTGGATATTTTTCGAGATACCGTATATAATATGCCAACCGTCCTCTCCTTTTTATGGCTAAGTGGCGTTGCATGTTACAAACGCACTCGGTTTGTTGGGCATTTTATCTGTCGAGGGACATCTGTGCTGATTGCAGCTTTGGGCTATTGTTTTCCCTCCTGTGAATTATTAATATTTTCCAGTCTTTCATTGTACCAAATGTCTTGAAAACTTCACTGGGTATTCTTTCAACTTTTCTCTAGGCCTGACATTTTTCAAAATCCAAAGTTAGGGGTGGGATAAAACTTCACTGGAAATGCTGAACTTTGCATTTGACCTGGGATAGTCTCAGGTTTCATTCTGCTGGTCCCTTTCAACTTTTTTTTTTTCAGGGAGTGAAGTGTATGTATCTTTAAAAAAAAAGTTTTTAATAAAAAAAGACAGACAGGCTGAGGCTCCCAAACTGGTTCTTCAGACATTTGACTTTTCTTAAATAACTCCAGGTTCAATTCAGCTGGAATTTTGAGTGCTGCTTGAGTGCACTTGTGTACTTGCCTGGTTGCTTTTTTCTTTCCTATATTTTTTAGTGACTGGTATTTCAGCTCATGAGACTCTCTTTCAGAGGAGGATGTAGTGGTTTGTTTTGTTTTGCAGGTGTGAAATGACGTTCACTGAGGAAGGACAAGACAGGTTTACAGCGCAAGAGCAAGATACAGGTTTCCAGAGCAAGAGCAAGATACATTCGCCACAGACAACAAACGGACCCCTCTGTTGCAACGAAAAGGGCCAAGGGTCTTTTCCTAGAACTCTGCAGCTCCGCTGCTTTTGTGGGTGTTTTACAGCCAACCTGTAGCCTGCTGCGGTATCACGCAGCTTTTGGGTATCTGTTAGTATGTGGCAGAGGTATGGCATCAACACATTTGGGGAATGCCAACTTGACCTGGGGAAGAGGCACATTAGTTGGAAGGGATGATAGGCCTGAAAAGCATACTTTGTCCAAGGGCTGTGTTTCTTTAGGAAATCTCCTGTAGAAACACTGGAAAAGCTTCATATCCCCAGGGCTGTGATGTGGCACAGTTCTGGTGGCAGCATGTTTTCCTTGTATACATTGGTTCATTAAGAGCAAACCAACCCCATAGTTACATACCATTGTGACATTAACTGAATGGACAATCCAAATGGCCTGAAGGCCGGCTTGGTGAGAATGTGGCAGGCAGCGTGCAGAGGATTACACATGTTTTGTTCCAGGACTCATTTGTTACTACTGTGAGGACTGAAAAGTGCTCAACTTACCAGTCATAGGCAGAAAGCAGAATGTTTATCTTCAGAAGACAAAACAGATCTTATTTATAAAAAAAATCTTCAAAATATAGACAAACGCAAAGAATGTTAACAAACACCCATGGGTCAACACCCAGAATTGATCATTATAACATTTCGACAAATTTTTTGTCCTTTTTTTTGTTTGTTTGTTTTGAGACAGATATCACTCTGGTGCTCCAGTTAGAGTGTAGTGGCACCATCATTGCTCACTGCAACCTCAAACTCCTGGGCTCCAGTGATCCTCCTGCCTCAGCCTCCAGGTAGCTGGGACTACAGTCCTGGCCTATCATTTAAAAAAAATATACATATGTTTTTAGAGACAGGGTCTCACTCTGTTGCCCAGGCTGAAGTGCAGTGGTGCCATCATAGTTCACTGCAACCTTGAACTCCTGGGCTCAAGCAATCCTCCTATCTCAACCTCCCCGTTAGCTAACACTGCAGGTGCCATCATGCCTCGCTAATTTTTTTATTTTTATTTTTGTAGAGATGGGGTCTGACTATGTTGCCCAGGCTAGTCTCAAAAAACTCCTGGCCTCAAGCAATCCTCCCACCTGGGCTTCCCAAATGCTGGGATTACAGTCATCAGTCACTGCACCCAGCCTTATCATTTTAATAATAGTAATATTGCAAATCTCTAGGCCAGGTGAAGTGGCTCATGCCTGTAATCCTAGCACTCTGGGAGGCCAAGGTAGGAGGATCACTTGAGGTCAGGAGTTTGAGAGCAGCCTGAGCAGGAACGAGACCCCATCTCTACTTAAAATAGAAAAATCAGCTGAGTGTCATGGCACGTGACTGTAGTCTCTGCTACTCAGGAGGCTAAGGCAGGAGAATCACTAGGGCCCAGGAGTTTGAGATTGCAGTGAGCTATGATCTCTCTAGATTTTTTCCCAGTGGTGCCCATGGTGAAAGAGCAAATTCAGGAGAAAGAAAGCAAGTTACTGTCTTAAGGAAAGCGCCAAACAAAGATATCATGCCTCTTATGATATAAGGCACCATTCTCAAACTGGTGTTTTGGAGACTGGTTCCTTGGTCAAATGCAATTAGGAAAAACATAGATTATATATATATCAAATATATTAATATGAACATTAATACATTAACATTAATATCAACATAGTGAACATTAACTGTTAATAGTAAATATGAATGTCTAACGCTTAATACAGCCTACGATAACATTTATAACGTTAATATTTACCTGACCATAGTAAAGCCTTTCAGAAATTCTGGAGTACAGAGTCCCATTTAACTCTTTAACCCTACATTTTCCAGAGTTTTTGACCCTGGAACACTTTTGTAAAATGAACTAATGTTCTACAGAACACAGTTTAGAAAACTCTGATAAACAATAACAAACATGATTTATTATTTGATTTAAACAATTCTTGGCCGGGCGCCGTGGCTCACGCCTGTAATCCTAGCTCTCTGGGAGGCCGAGGCGGGCGGATCGCTCAAGGTCAGGAGTTCGAAACCACCCTGAGCAAGAGCGAGATCCCGTCTCTACTATAAATAGAAAGAAATTAATTGGCCAACTAAAAGTATATATATATAAAAAAAAATTAGCCGGGCATAGTGGCACATGCCTGTAGTCCCAGCTACTTGCGAGGCTGAGGCAGAAGGATTGCTTGAGCCCAGAAGTTCGAGGTTGCTGTGAGCTAGGCTGATGCCACGGCACTCACTCTAGCTTGGGCAACGGAGTGAGACTCTGTCTCAAAAAAAAAAATACATTCATCAGAAAAGCCAACATTAATAAGTGATAATTTTATAATAACCATAGTAATACATGATTTCTAGAAGAATAGTCAGTGGATATTAAAATCACTGGACAGAAGATCACTGGGACACTTACCTGCCAGGGGAGACACCATAATCACGAAGGTGGTTTTCCCAGGGCTAGGCTTTACCATTGCATTCCGGATGTGCTGACCCCTGCGATTTCCTCAAATGTGGGAAACTCAACGGCATAATTTGGGGTAGTGGGGGAACGCATTTGTGCTCTACCCTATAAGAAAAAAAAAAAAGAAAATCACTGGAAACAGGATATTTTCTGACTCTCACACCTCACTGCTACCGGATGCTGAGTCAAACACATGGTGCTTTTGCAGAGAATGACTTGCACCATGAGTGCTGTAACTCCAATGATCTAGTATTTCATCAGTATTCCTGTTTTTTTGCCTGTCATTTCGGGGAACTCTGGAATGTCAAAAAATGTTAGAGTAAACATACTCTAGTAGCCCCCCAAAATACCACTTATGCAGAAAAGAGATAGCTGTCCACCTTCTGGCATAAAACAAACTTTGTGTTTCTGAAACAGGAAGTAGATGGCATAGCATAAGAAAAAAAGTCTTTGACCTCTTTTAGAACATCTGTCTTGAGACATAGGATGAATTAGTCACTAGTTATTTTTCCCAGTTCAACTCAATTAAATAGAAATTCTTTCCAAAATACAGTAATAAGTGTTTGCTTGTTTGTTTTAGTTTATTCCCATTTCAACATATGCATTAGTCTCTGTTTGGAGGCATCTTTTTTCTCTTATTATAATCATAATGCATCTTATAATTAGTCATCTTTTTTTACTAGACTTTAGGCTCTGTGAAAGTAGGAACTATGTTTCTTTCTATCATTATTTCTTGGCATAGTGTAGACGCACAATATAAGTTTTGAAGGAATGAATGGAGCAATCACATATTCCATTTTATTGTGAAGTTTAAGAGAATGAACCCATAATGGCTAGCTACATGTAATTCTATTTCAGAAATTATGTTAATGTTCTTGGAATTCAAAAGAAACACTCACTTATAGTTGCAGAGTAATGGGTAGCATTGCATTGGGTAGCTTGACTGGGGCAAGAACATTCTAGGTCGGGTAAGGTGTAGCTGAAATGAGAACATGTGTACTATGTTAGATGACAATCTAGCTATCTTGGCCGGACCAGTAAAAAGACTCAGAAGATATACAATAATCCTTATAGAGTGCCTTGAACTTGGGGCTACTGAGTTTGGACTTATTAGGCATGATATAACCACCAAGCTCATTTTGGTAGAAAATGTTATTGTTTAAACAACATTGCAGGGATGATTAATTAAATGGTCTTGTGCATGATGGATTGTGGTTAGGTAGGAAGATGGGGTGAAAACACTGGTAAGAAAAGGAAAAGCGAAATGTCAGAGAGGTCCTCAGTAATTAATTAGATGTAGAGGAAAAGGAGGTAGAAGGAGTTAAAGATGGCTTGACAAGTAGATGGCTGAGATTTAGAGAACGTACTCTGTTTTGGGCTCTCCCTTTAATGCCCTGCTGCCACGTGTGTTCTCTAACTGTAGGACTTCCTCCTTAGGTCTCTTTTGTCCTTTGTCCTCCTCTGCTTCTCTCTCCTTCCTCCTCCACCTTTCTGGTTTTCTCACTATTTCTCTCACACTTTCTTCACCTCTTTTCCTTATACTCATTTCATTATTTTATTGTTTGCTTTTCTCCTTTGGTTTTCCCATAATTAATCAATTTAGGATTGAAGTTCACTCTTCTGCGCATTTATTCAACAGGTCCAGAAGAATGAATTGAGTATACACTACAGTGTGCTGATGCTCTGGTTAATTAGAATACAAAGATGAATAAGATGCAATATCTTGCCTCAAGACATTTTATGATCAAACAGCTGTAAAGATTCATTAATTCATCTGTTTAGTCAATCATTATTTATTTACCAAGGTTATATAGTTGAATAATACATAATATATGTTTGCAAGGAATTCCAAGATTGGTCTAAGAATATCTAAAACATTTTTATTGTTTATCATGACAAGATGTGGAAGGATACACTCCACGTTGTTAGCACTGATTACCAAAGGGATAGGGGTAGAGATGGGGAGGGAAATATTTTTATTTTCCTATATAACCTTGATTTCTTTCAATGAGATGGGAAGGTATTAATTCACAATTTAACAAATCTGATCAATCAAAAAAGTGCCAAGTACAATGTTACATTCATATACAATATGTATTTTCTTTATAAGTTTGTCTTACATTTTTCAAGATTCAGGATTCTCTCACCAACTACCACCAATTATTATTAACTTTACTTCTATGTACTTTAATTTACACTTTTGGTCCAGGGGCTATTAAAAGGAGAGAATAAAATGGTTTCTTGGGCTGTTTTAGTGATACTGCATTACTGCACTCATTCAAAAAAATGAATGAAATCTGAATAAAATTCAAAATCTCAATAAAATTCTCAAATCATACATCTATTTTCTTACTCGTGTTTTATTCAAAATTTCTTAAAAAAACTATTACTTTGGTGATTAAGTTAATCTTATTTATTTACTGTATCTTTGAGATTCTCTGAAAGACAATGTCCATTTTCACTGACATCTTAGTCAACAATTAAGAAAGTTCTTTTCCATTGCTCTGAAGCCTAAGAGCCAGGAATAGTAAGCCTCACTGAAGGGTTCTGCACAGTCTCTTCTCTCCCAATTACTTTCTATCTTCCAGAAAGACAGAAGTATATCTTGACATATTTAAGCTCTTGACAATAAACCTGTCTCAGCTGAGTATGCTATTTCTTCCATCACATCTTTCCTTTTCTTTTGTAAGCAGTTGCCCCAAAATTTCAAAATTGAAATGAAAACCATCATAATAAAGACATACATCTCCAGGTTTCAGTGAAACTTCATGGCAAAGGATGTGTCCTCATAAACTTATTTGAGAGTGAGGAAGTGTTGCGCTTTGATTGACAAAGCATTGCCTTACTTGTCAGATCTGTAAGTTTCGCTGGCTCTGTCACCTCCCCAGTAATGGATGTTGAGTCAAGCATGTGGTGTTTGCTGCTGTAAGTGACACTGCACTGGTTTTCTTTACTCCTCAGGAGGATCCTCCCATGCCAAGTCAATTTGCAATGGCTTGGATCTTTCAACAGGCCTTTGGTCCCACTCCAGAGTCCTTCTCGAATATCAGACAATGATGACTTCTTTGTGTGAACTTCAGTATCTCAGAAACTCAACCTAAAATCCAAGAAAGTTTTGAACTTTAATCTTGGGGCTCTATGCATTGTCCTTTGAATCCATGGAAGGATTACTTTGGTAACTTGCTAATATGCCATCCAATTTGCATGGAAACTGGCGTATAGCCCTGCAGAAGGCTAGACACAAAGACTTGGAAGCTGAGAGGCAGATGAGAGCTGGCAATGCTACTGCATCCAATTAAGATTTATAAGAGAGGAGGCATGAAAGAGTGAAAGCAAGAGAGGTATGATGCCAGGAGTGGAAAACAACAAACAAACAAACAAGAGACAGAACAACAACAAAATACTTTGTTGTAGATAGAGTCCCTCAAGGGTTAGGTGGAAGCGAGGCACTAAGGTGTGCATGGCTGGGGAAGGGTAGGCCAAATGCAGAAGCCATGACAACAAAGTAGTTCTAGCAGTATACAAGATAGAAACTTATTATTAAAAATTCATAAATTATAAAATGTGTCTTTTCTTTCTTCATTTATCTTCTTTTTTACCATATAAATTCTCTTTAGGGTAAACAAATAAAAAGACCTTAATGTTAATCTTACCTACTGTTTGTTTGTTTGTTAACAGACTTTTGGTTTATTCTATGTAAAAGTGAAATTGATTGGTCAGAAGTTGTAATATTCATCCAGATAGCAACATTAATGACATTAAACATTTCTCTGTTTAGGGTGACTAAAAACAAATACAAAGTAAAATACACCTATGAGCTCTCAAGAAGCTTACCCTTTAATTGGAGAAAAGGCACGTTTTTAATGTAGATTAAGAAAACACAAAAAATAAAAAATATTCATCACCGCCATCATCCGTGGGTTGACATAGATACACACACATATACGCTTCTCTTTTTTCTAGATTGTTCATCCCATTGTAAGCATGGTCATTGTTAACATCATGTCTCAAATAGGATTAAGGGTTCCTCATTTTTTTTCTTTTTCAAAAAATGAATAATCTCTCAGAGCAGTTTTTTAGGTTTATCAAAAAACTGAGCAGGAAGTAAGGAGTTTCCATATCCGACCCTGCCCCCTTCTTCCCCAGTTTTCCTAATTACTAATATCTTGCATTAGCATGGCACATTTGCTAGCGTTGATAAACCAATACTGATATATTGTTACTCGCTGAAGTCCATAGTTTGTGTTAATAGTAGGGTTTGCTCTGTGTTGTAAAGTTCCATGAGTTTTGACAAATGCATAATGTCATGCATCTACCATTAACATATCATGCAGAATATTTTCACTGTTCTAAATATCTTTTTAAAAGCATTGTTAAACGTATCTCCTGAGTGAGGTACAAGTGGATTTCTTGGGCGTAAAAAAAAAAAGAATGAAATGTCTGGGACACCCGGGACATGCAATTTTTAAAAAATTTAATAGAAATTTGCCAATTTTTTTTCCAAAATAGCCATACCAATCTACACTCCAGCCAGCTGTTTGAGAGTTTCTGTTCCCTTTGCCATTGCCAACATATAACCAAATTTTAAAATTTTTGCAAAAAGAGTACCTTATTTCAACTGGCATTTCCCCCAGTTACTGATAATGTTGAACATCTTTTCATATGCATAATTGACATTTGTGTTTCTGTTTAGGGTAATTGCTTTTTTGAGTAATTTGTCTATGAGTTGAGGGTGGGCAGTTTGTCATTATCTTATTGACTTCTAGGGTTTTTATATATTCCAGATATTTATCCTTGACTGCTGGCATTGTTACAAATACTGTATTTCAGTTTGTTTCATTTCTCTTACCTTTGCTTATGAGGTCTTTTATTGGACATAGTTTGAGTTAAATAAATAAATAAGTTTAAAAAAAAGTCCAGAAATAAATTACAGGAAAATGATATAGTGGTATCAGTGTGAGAAATAATAAACATTTGCTATGATCCCAAATTTTCCTGGGGCCTAGCTTTGTTCTGATGACAATTTCCACTCGCTTTTTTGAACAGCAAAAGTTGTAATTTTTTTTTTCATTTTCTTCTTCAATTGTCTGCAAATGAATTTCGTTCCGTTTTTCTGCCACCCAACCATGTCTCTCCACGAAAAGTCCCTGCTATTTAGATTTTCTCATTCAGAGCCCTTGTCGTCTGTGTTTGATGCTCTATAAAGGGCTGTGTACACTCGTAGCTCTCTATAAATAATTGAAAGAGTAATAATTTGCATATACAGTGGCCTGTAATTGGTTGTGATATACTCACTAGTAATTTTGCATGAGGGATGCTCCAGTAAAATAAATTGTGCTTGTCTGTGTTTACTTTGGACAGGTAAAGATCTATACGGCATGCTGAATTTTTACATCAAGTTTTAATTGGGTCATCATGCTTGAGTTACCAAAATAATCTGCTCTCCCCAATAATGAGAATGGGATTTATTTAGAAATGAATATCAATGACTCATCTCTGTATTTCAGAATATGAAAGAACTCTTCTCTAATATATGCAAGTTAAATATTTTGCATCCTAATCTAGTCAGGCTTTGATTGATTCTTTGCCAAGAAGAGCTGCAGCCAAGGAAGAGAATGGAGATATTGAGGTCAGGGCTCCACTGCACACCCCAGAGAGCACTTGTAGCCCCGTCTTTGGAGAGACAGAGAGGAATCAACCTTCTCCTGTCCTGCGATTCCCCCTGCAGCCGAGAAGCAGTCAGGCTGCAGGAGGACATGCTCCGTCACTGTTTCACGTTTGGCGGCATACATTCATGCTAGCTGAGCTCTGTATTTCAAAATGAGAGGACTGAGACTTTTGTTTTTCTTTTTCACAAAATGGGCCTTTACAAAGCAGGTGGATTTTTTGAAGCTTGGAATTTTTGGTTTGATCAAAGTCAAGACATAGAGAATGACACGAAGAATGAGTTATGAGCTATACTAACACTTCATTATTATGGTTTTTAAACTCATAGAGGACTTTAAAAAAAAAAATTCTTACCCTAAGCAAAGAAAACTCTTCCAGAGAAAGAATGCTCATGATGCTTCTCAAAAGGCTGTGGTACAATGTGCACATGATCTTAGGTCTAGTCTAATCATTTCATACACAAACATGTCTTTACTAACTTTGTATTTAGGTACAAGGCACAGTCCACACACACAAAAATAAGGAAATAGACTTGTGTAGTCACCCAGAGAACATGCTCTCAACAGTTTACAATCTAGTTAGATCCTTGGAGATGAGATATACACTTTTCTAGGTACAAGACAGGAAGGCTGCATCCAAACAACAACGGCATTGTACCCCAGCAACCTAGATTTATGTCAACGATTTTGCCTTGAGAATGTGGAAACAACAGTCCATATCAAGAGTTCCTTTGGTGGAGTTATGTCTTCTTTGAAACACAGCCATGAGCTGAAGAAGGTGCTGGAAGTAAAGTTCTTAAACTCAGACATGTTTTGTGGATATGTGTGCTGGGAGTTCTGGCAAACACTGATCAGATGGAAGGAAGGGTGTGTGGGGAGAGAGAGATGAGTGGGGGAGAAGTAAGGAGATTAGAGGTAAGTAAAAATGTAGGAAGAAACAATAGCAATAAGCAGATTGGAGATCACTCTCCGAAGACTCCTCATAGAGGTCTCAGCTTCCTTACTGAGATCCCCTGATGTTGAGATGGTTGGTTTGCTGGGCTAGGCCACAGAGTCCTATTTCATTCCCAAAACATTTTGTAATTCCTCCCCCACCCCAAATGCAATTAAGTTCTTCCTGGTGAAAGCTTCCTGGTGAAAGGAAAAGAAAAAGAAAGAAATCCTTTCCTGGCCTCAATCCATGTATTCCTTATTTTAGTCAGACTTAGCCTAAGGAAAAATGCTAAACTAAGTAAAGTGGAATTCACCACTTTGTTCCCATTCTATGCTCCTCTTCCAACATCCTGTTAATTCTCTTTCACAGAAGGACAATGTTTTCATGGAGTTCTAAACATGACTAGAATTTTCCCTCTTTCCTAAACCACTATCTCCTTCCATGGGTCCCCAGACAAAAAAGAGATATCCTTAGAAGCTTAAAATCAGATCTATGCTAGAAGAAAAACATTTGCTTAAGCCATAAGGATGTAAATGATCGATAACCAATGGCAGCAGGCTCTGTAATTGCTTCAAGTAGATGTCTGTTAAACTAAAGATTTTGTAGAGAACGGAATTTCTATAGGTTAACTAAGTAGATTTTTTTAAAAAATGGATTATGTGGGGGAATTTTTTGAAAGGGGAAGTCCCTGCTAGATTAGCTCTCACTGGGAGCTGGCCACTGGTGTTTCCTCTTCAAGAAAGTCCAACTTTTCATAGTTGGTTTTCCTTTCGGCTTTCTAAAGTCACGGTCCTGTTAAAGTGTGAAGCTGATTTTGTTGGTGTTGCTTTTGTTGCCACCTTATGTTTCACTTCCCTCTCCATAGCTCAGCATCTCCAGCCCACCTGGTACACCTGGTGTGTGCTCCACCACCCCCTCCTGCATCTCCCGATGCAGACCTGGAAGTCCATGCTGGGCTCTATACACAGGTGACATTGCAAACTGGGCCTGAAGTTCGAAGCCCACCCCGTTCTGAGACACCCACTCTCACCTGCATGGCCTTCACTCTTCTCCTACAGCACTCCCTGGTGCCTCTTTCTGCTGCCTGGACCTCATTCGTGCCTTTGCCCAAGTCCATTGGTTTAGTGAGAGTTAGCCTCACTAGTTTTCTATCCTTTATTCCACAAATATTTTATCTACTTTTCTAAAATCTGCTCACTTTGGAGAGCTCTCAGAGGAGCATCACGCTCAATATCTGCCCACAGTAACAGGTCTGGGTTCTTCCTGTTGTATAAATTGGCCTCAGGAAGGATCCAGAGAGATGCCGCATTTTACCTACCCCATGCCTTATAGGAGTACCACTCATTGGCAAGTGGAAAATACTCATCTGGCAACAGTAATAGGGACTCCCAAGGGTGCAGGGGATGGTGGTGGCTTTCCATATATGTAATTACTAAGAAGGGTGTTTCTTTGTGGGTGCTAATAACCCAGAAAATTCATCAATGCAGATGGGGTCACAAAACAGTTAATATCCAATGCTAACGTGGTGCATTATGAACAGAGAGCCAAGGATGGACTCATCAACAGAATTAGCTTGCAGTAATGGGAATTCAGCTATAAGAGGAATTTTCAAGTCCTAATGAGTGACCTTCCCAACCCTCAGTGACCTTTTCCCCCATGGGTGGCCTTCACCACATCCAGAGACTTTTGCATATATGTTCTTACACATTTTCTTATAAAGGAAAAATAAGTAAGGAATTAATCTGACAGAAAATATAGATGCATATATAATTGGTCTTAAGATACGGAAAACTTTGCAAGCATAAGAATATGAAAAAATAGCAGTTGAAAATTCAATAGATTTGATCATATAAACATTTCAAACTTTTACACATCAAAAACTAATAGAATTAGAATTAAGAATCCAAAATAAATCACTAAATATTTGGCAACATATATGACAAAGATCATATATTTTAATTTATAAAGTGCATTTGTACATCAATAAAAAATTACATAATCCTAATAGAAATAAGGGAAATTGACAGATAAATCATAAAAGAAAAATAAAGCTGATAAAAACATGAAATTATTCTACTGAGTAATAAAAAAGATAAATTAAGCTACAATGAAGGGCTATTTTGCCTATTTAATTAAAAGCTTTTTAGTGTTAATATTCACTGTTGGGACACATTAAGATGACTCCTTTTATATTGTCACTCTAATACTAAGTAAAAAATTTGCTAAACTATATTAGAACCTGAAAAATGTTCACATTATTTGATTTAGAAATTCTACAAGGAATTTAAAAGTGAAAAAAAGTGGTATAAAAATATATTCATCTCAGCCAAACATGAATAACAACTTTGAATCTTTAGGGCTCTTAGATTAAACAAACAAACAAACACAAACATAACCATCTTTAACTTTTTTAAACAAAAAATAAATGTATTACAAGTGGCTTACAGAATTCCAGGGATTGCTCATATCAGGTTTATGGGCTCTACGGACACATTATTGGACCACTCCAGTGAAAACCCCAAAACTGCTATTTTTCTGTTACAGAACTCACGGTTCATAACACTGAGGCTGGATCCTAAATGCCAGAACTTTAGCAATCACGACCCCCCCCAAAGCCAGACACCAACATGCTGTTATCAACAGATACAGATCTGCCTGTTCCCTCCACATTTTCTTCCTAAATGAAGGGTCCTGTAGGGGTGTCTGATTGGTAGGGTCTGGATCACGTGACTCCACCTTTGTTGCAAGGGAGGCTGGGAGAGCGAATTAAAGGTTTCTTAGCTGGGGAGTGAGGACGTGTATATGGGAAACTCCTTTGATATAAAAAGAATGTTCAAAAGTTGCTGGGCAGCCAAAGAGTAGAAAATGTCCTCCACAAATCTAAATATCCCCAAATAGGAGAATAGTTAAATAAATTTATATCCATAGAATGGCTTAACATGGGGCCAACTAAAAGTCATGTTTTAAGAACATTTAATAGCATGGTACATAAAAAAATACATATGACAATGTATATATGAAATTATAAATCCATGATGGTTGAATTTTTTAAACATGTGTAAGAAAAAACTTGGAAGTTAACATTAAATGTTAAACATGGATTAAAGGCGTGGGCTTTATTTTTGCTTTTTTAAAATTTTGTATAACTAACCCACATTATTTTATAAGAAGTATCTATTAAAATCCTAATTCTTTCTTGTTTAACTATAGATATTAATAAGTTATCATTACATAAGTGATATAGTTTGTTATGCTTTGTCTGGGCAGGTGCTCAGCTCCATTCATAGCCAGAAAATAGTTAAAAAAGGAGAAAAGCATCCATTCTGAGTCTATCCACATGCCTTGCTGCCAAACCCTTATTGTCCAAACACTTCTTGAAAATAAATTCTACATCCAACAGCCCAAACTTTACTAACTTCTCGCATTTTTCAGCTTTTAGTAATCCAGTTTCTGTTCTCACTGCAGTACTGAAAGCTTCCTTAACCAATCACCAACGACCTCCTAACTGGCAAATCCAATGGCTATTTTTCCAGTCCTTAAACTACCAGTTCTCTCTGCTGTACTGCATTTTTAATATCCTTCTTTGTTAAGCTCTGCTTCCATATTTCTGTGGAATAGGAAAGGGTGCCATACCCTCTAAGTTTTCCTTTTACCTATCAACTCATTTTTATTTGAAATAAATGTTTATTTGGTGCTGTATTACGTTCCAGATATATCTGTGAGCATGACTGACAAAGTCCTTGCCGTAAAGGAACTTACATATTGGGGCGTGTGGAGACGAATTCTAAACAAACAAACAGATAAACAAAGCCATTTTATTTTTTACTTCTTAACTTTTTTCTGTTTCCTACATATGCTTCTTTCTTCTGGAAACCCTTTAATGTTTCTTAGGCTTCCCCCTTAATGTCTCTTCTCATTCTGCAAGCTTTTCTATCTTTTCTCATGGCTTCATCTAATCTGGTTAGTCTTGATCTCACCCCAGAATTCATGTATACAACTGTCCGTCCACAGATATATCTCCACAAAGCTGTCTGGCAAGCATCAAATTCAAGAAATGTCAAGATAAATTTATTATCTTCTCCTTTAAACCTGCTTCTTCATGAGGGATCTCCCCCACAGAGGGGTCTGCCCGAGCCTAAAAACCTGTGTATAATCATGGAAAGTGCAAGTCATCGATGATCATTATCGGTGTCTCCAATCTCCCCAATCAAATGTCTCTGTTACCAAAATAAAGGTCTCTTGGTGGAGGTATTTTGGTTTTTTGTCTCTGGTCTTGCAGAACAACCCATATTGTAAGTACAGTGACTTCTTTACTCTAAAAAATATAGATAGATAAAAGCAACATCAAGGGCTTACAAGTGAGTACACGGAATCCTTGGAAGTCAAGTTACAGTCTAGTGTTCCCAACTAGTTCGATTCATTTCTGGAAGCGGGTGTTAAAAATAAGGTGTTAACATCATAAATCTTGACTTTAGTTTTCCCACACATCCATCTATAACACAAGTGTCCAGTTCCTATCAGGCTCTGAGCATCATGGCACCTCACTAAGGACCCCGCACTAGACCCTCAATAAATGTGTGTCCATTTTCTCTCGTATTTACTTAGAGACCAGTTATCTCAAGGCTGCCAGTCAGTCGCTAAAGAAAGAAAACAAAAAAATCCACAAAACTAAATAACTTGCTTTCTATTTTGATGTAGGATTTTGAATTTGTTCAAAAATTTCTTTAAAAAATATCCTTTCCTGGGAAGTAAAGGATAGATGTATACCTTTGATTAAATGTTATGTGATGTGTTTTCTGTACTTACTTCCTGGCTTTTTTATTGTCAAAGATGTTTGTTGGGTTTTTAAAAAAATGTGTATTTGGCAATCAAGTGAACCCATTGTATTTTCCATAGTGTATTCTTTTCCTTTCTCTTTCTTAAAAAAAAAAAAAAAAATTCTATCTCAGCACAGTAGCCTGATGTGAGCTAAGCTGACCCACTAACACTCCAGTCCAGCTGGGCACAAATTTCCTTCCTGCTCACCCAGCAGCCTCAGATGCAAGTTGACTGTCTGGCTGGGCTGATGTTCCCTCATCCAGCTGAGCTGCTAGCCTAGGGGAAACGCTACCCTTTTCCAAGAGTGCAAAGGCAGCTGCCACAGGCCATGGTCCTGGCCCTGCAGAAGGCATCTTGGGCCCCATTGGTTGGACACTATCTGTATTCTCCCCAGAAACCACTTCTTTATTTGCTGGAAAACACTTGCAAGGCGAAGAGTGAAGTCCATGCATATTTTATAGAACAGGTTTATTACAGCTATTAGAATTCAATTCCAATCTATATCATCACCTTCTAAAAGCACTTACGCTCTTCCCTCAAAACTTCTGCATACCATTTTTTTTTTCTGACCACGGTGAAATAAAGGCCTGATTACTCCCACAAACCTGAGTGTCTTTCTCTCTCTCTCTCTCTCTCTCTCTCTCTCTCTCTCTCTCTCTCTCTCATTCTCTCTCTCTCTCCTGTCTGTATGTTTTTGTCCCTGTCTCTCTTTCTCCTCTCTCCTCTCTCCCTCTTTCCTCCTGCTGTATCCAGGAGAAAAGAGGGCTGGGAAAGAAGATGTGAAACAGGTTTCATCTTCTTTAATTCTAGGACATTAAAGCCACAGATAACGACAATACTCACCATAACAAATAAACAAGGCCAAAAATCCCCAGAAAATCTCTAACTTACATGCAGGTTGTTGAAGCCCCAGCACTTACAGGAGCTCATTAACAGAGATGGTGCATGACGGTGATACGCACAAATGAGGCCGGGAACTTTTGAAAGCATTTCTTCCAAGCACATGGAGAAAGAAAGAGAGAAAAAGAAATGCACGGATGCAGGAGACGAGAAAGGGAGCAGTTATTTGCTAAAGGTGTTCCTTTCCATCCCCCTTTTGGGGATCTTTGTATACACACTCCAGCCCCAGACAAAAGGCACAGGGCAGCTTTAGAGTCTTCGGAACTGGGGGCTGAGGAGGCGAGGGAAGAGAGGGGCATGATTGATGGAGTTCTGGTTGGCTTATAAAGGGCAGCCGGGAGTGCAGGGAAATAATCAGGGAAAAGGGCGTCCCGTGCTGGCTTTCTCAGAGGGGCGAAATGAATCCTGGTCCTCTGCATTATTAAGTTGTCAGGCGGGCTGATGATGAAAATCTGAAGGTCAGGCATAACAAGAAGCACCTTATGGGGGGGTCACGACCTTTCTGAAAGTGCTACACTCATGTTTATCTGCACCTAACCCTTATCCACAATTCTTCATTTGATAAGAACATCGGGAGAGGGGGAGGCAGGGAGGGGTGTCTCCTCATATGTATAAGCAGTGAGCGAAATTAGGCTTCCCGTGAAACTGATTGTGGAGGCTCAATTCACAGTGAAAGATAATAAACCAAAAGGACACACGAGGGATGCAGGCAGAAATTGTTCGCTACAGTGAAACTCAATAAAGGGAACAAGAGCTTCCCTAAATGACAAATTTGGTACAGTGGTGCTAAAATCAGGATTCTCCCTGGAATTGCCGCAGCAATTCACTCTCGGCAGTACCACTTTTTATTTACTTTGGAGATCCTAATGGCATGGGGAGGGGGTGGTTTGGGGGAATGTTTATTCCTTTATCTGCTTGTTTTAAACCAAAGACTCAAGGTGAAGGACAATCAGGCAGAAATATTCTATTCGATTTGTATTTTTGTTTGTTTTTGAACTGGGAATGGAGCAGCCGTTCTCAGGCAGCTCGCTCGTGTGTGTTTGGGGCGAGAGTTTGTATTTCTCATTTGGAGAATCCTTTTCCAGGTGTTCTCCGTTTCTTAGGGACTGAGGAAGTGCTTGGGATTCTCAGCTGGGACTCATAGACCAAATCTCTAACGGATCACAAAAGTAAACATATCACTTGTAAAAATAACACTGGAACAATTCACAACCTACAATGTGGGCTTCTAGTGACACTTCCAAATCTAGTTGTTTATCCTTGTTTGTAAAAAGAGCATTCTTCAGATTTGGACGCTTTGGCAGTACTGCAATGTGAAAAACACAGCACTTGCAGGATCATTTACTTTTGAAGGTGAAGATGTGTTTGAAATTGCACAGAAAGGGAAAAGTTTGGCAAAATGAGGACAGAAAATAATTCACCTATAGAATTAAAAAAAGAAAAATTCTTGAAGTCAGTTAAAGATTTTACCTTCCTGGAAAGGAATTCTCCAAAACCTGGAAGGAAGGAAGGATGTTATATAAAACCCCTTAGGGTTGTTTTGCGTATTTTTCTTTGAAAGGGTAAAATCTGATTTTCAACATGATACTTTGAGATAGGCTCATTACCTGCAGGAGTAGACTGCTCCTTGAGTGAATGATATTCAATGTGGATTTATGCGCTTTTATTTGCTAAGACATTTTTCATATTCTCCTCCAGTTCTTAAAGTTATCTCCACAAGCTGCCTCCCATCCCTACTACCAACTCATTTGCACAGAAACATTATCCCCAATAGATAAGCCATATATAAACTACGAAAAAAAAATCCATTTTAGTTTCTCAATTCTATGTAGGAATAAAAATGCAATATATGTTACTTGACCTACCATCACTCTTGCCCTATACATTTGAAGATCACATCTGTGCTTTTTGCCTCATATGTATCTCCCTGTGTGGCTGAGATAAAATCACTGCCTTTCTTTGGTGCTCGTATTTGTAATGTTTGTTTAACAATTGGACTCCTGCTATAAAAATAGCACGGGGACATAAAGTGAAATAAAATTCACCAGCAATATTCCACTCAAGCATTTATTTATTCTTTTTTCTCTTATCTTTCTTCTTCTTCTTTATTTATTTATTTAGCCAGAAGACAAGAAAGGTTTATAATTGATGAGATTCCCCGGCTTAAACTGTGTTGACCCAGAAGTCAGGACGAGAGAGATTGAGAGAGTCAGAGAGAGAAAGAGAAAAAGAGAGAGCCCATTATTGCTAGTGTGGCTGAGAAGTCAGGGTACACGGTGACTGGCTTGTCACATAGGGCGGAACAGGTGCTGAGACACAGCCCACAGCAATAGTCATTGTGCAATTGTTTTTGAGAGTTTCTAAAAAATCATTTTTGCTCTTTTATAGGCTAAAGTAAGGGTATCGTTTGGAATACATTTTATTTAATTTCCATCAGAAAATATTAAACCTGTGTCTTATTCAAACACATCTTTAAAAAAAAGTCTTTAAAAAGCTTGTCACTAGCTTCATGTGTCCAACTACATCCATATATTTGGCTGAGATGTCTTTAGGACTTAAGGGTGAATTTTCCAACAACACAGTATACCTTCAACTACCCAGCTACATCTTAACTATATGTAATGCTACAAGTAACAACTACCCTTTTGTTATTCAAGGAGTAAGAATAAAATTTTAATTTTTATTTTGCTTATATAAATCTATAGGTTTCTTCCTTAAAAGGTGGATTTGAACCTGATTCCAACAAAAGTTGTATACATAGTAAATAGATTTAGAATCATCAATTTACAAACAGAATCGAAGATATTCAAAGTGATGCTATTATCAGCTGGTGACTTTTACCAGCGGAAGGTCAGTTGCAGGGTCCCTACCTGCTGGCCATTGGGTGCTTGTTAGGTGTCTCAGCTCTTTACTTTCTCGCTTTACCTGCCTCGTGTCTGGAGTCTGTTGTGTGACCTCAAGAAATTCCTGGGATGAGATTATGTCTGTGGTTCTAGGGCCAGGACTTTCAATTTTCCTAGGCTTTGGCCCAGTTTGATATGACATTCAGACATTTGTCTTAAAATACTGATAAGAGTTGAGTGAAAGGAAGGGGCCTGATCTACTCAAACCTTGACATTCAAGTTGTGAACCATGGACCAGCAGCCTGTGTTCCTCGGCAGACCAGCAGTACTGGAGGCCCTACATAGCCTGGACCCACTCAAAATCTGCATTTTAACAAGATCTGAAGTCGTTCATATGCACATTGAAGCTGGACTGAACCAGAAGCCAGTTAGCATTTTCTTGAGCTTCATTTGGCTTAGTAGAAGGCAAGTCTGCTCTTGGTTACATGGCAATTGCAGGTGCCTGCTACCTCCCTAGTATAGTTTTCATTGGTGAGTTGACAAATGCATAACCTTTCTCTGCTTGTCTTCCTTCTGGCTGAGCAGAAAGCATCAAAGAAGAGCTGGAAGATACTGGGGCTAGTTTAACTGGAAGCAGGCATTTCTAGAGAAAAGGAGGGCTTCAATTCCCACTAAAAGGATTACTCAAAAGGTAATGGTAATAGATTGTCCAAGAGCAAATACCTGTGTACCAAATTAATTTTAAGTTGCAATAACATATTCTTTTTTTTCCTTTACATCAGCTACACCAATAGAAAATTATATTCTATTCTCTCAGCACATTTTATCAACTGTTTTTTCTTTCCTAGTCTTTGCATAGGGAAAAAAAATACTGCTTGTGTTTTTAAAGGTACTGGCAAGGTGAACACTACCTGTCTCAATACCCTTTATTTTCAACTCTGCGAGAAAACTCCACTGTGACTTTTTACTGCCATCTTTTTTCTATACATTCTTAATTTCATAGCGCAATCGATTCAGATCCGTTTTAAGTCTCAATGGGCTGGAACTTGGCATGCAAGTTGGTTGGCCAGGTGCAAGTCCCTCTTCAAAATATGACAAAAGTCATGGCTGAAATATAGAGCGGCAAAAATGTTGGAGAGTTTTGCCAAGCTGTGGCCAAACAAGGCCGACTGTTATTAGCAAGGGGCACAGGGGCCAACTAGGGGGAGGGAGAGAATGTGGGCAGTATGCCATTTGCATAATGATTAACCTAGCTTTAAAAAAAAAAAAAGAACACTGCTTCTGTTCATTTCTTTTTGAGCTTTTTGTTCATTTTTTTTTTTTAAAGGTAGTCTAGAAAACTAAGAATGCAGAAAACAAATGAGACAGAAGAGGTGATACTGGAGAAGTTTAATGGTCTTAAGCTCACTCAAAAGCCCCCTGAACGTCTATCCCAATGACACTTCAAAATTCAGTTTCAACTGCCATCGCATGAAGCATTGCTGTAGTGCACACAGTTTATGTAGCAATGAGCAGATGCTTCAAAATAAGGATGAAACAGTTGCTGGTTCGTCTTAGATAATCACAGCAGATTAAGCAGTAGTTTCATTACAGTGTTTTTACTATGCATTATTTTTACTATGCAGCGTCCTTTGAAATAATGGGAATTGATTTCACAGATCTTTTGCATATTACTGATACTGAGTAATGTTGCCGAGTAAAACCTTTTCTATCCCACCACTGTGAAAAGGCACTAATTGGGGAAGAAGAAGGTTCCCCCACGGAAGGCTCTCTTCCGCAGATTTGAGGCTGGGAAGCAATTGAGCCAGGGAAACTGTATGTGGGCCTTTGTGGTTTAGCAGCTGTAGCTTTGTGTCCTGATTTAGCTGACCTAAAATTCCCGAACTCCCAGATCGCAGAGCATGGCCGCACTGCCCTTGGTTTCCCCTTCTTGGCCCTCAACTCACCCCCTCCCTGACCCCCACCACATTTCTCCTGCTGGATGACGCAATTGGAAATGTGCTGATGAAGAACAGAAAGTTCAGAGAATGAATGCCGAGGCAGAGATTATTAGTGTCTTTTGAAATCAGACACAAACCTTAAAGTGCATTGAATTTTTTCCCTTGACTTTGAGTCACTTTGTGCAGGGGACATCTCCACCTGGCTGTGTGACTTTTCCACGACTAGCATATCTACAGATGTATTTTCTGACAGACATGTTAAGAGAAGACAAACCTTGTCTCTCTCTTCTCTAAAGTTGCCTTTACCACCAATTGACTTGGCTATAACCTCTTCATTCCTCTTAGAAAGATTCTGTAGAGGGAGCATCTGTGTCTTTTCTCAAGCCTTCATCTCTAAGTTAATGGGAATCTTCTCTTGCTGGGGGTGAGAACATCTTCATTGTTAGGAAAGGACAGTGAGAAAGAAAATAGACAATTTGGAATGGAGTCCACTGCAGTGTCTCGTCATGAGTTAGCTACAGGAGTTAGGCAAGACATTTAACTTCACTGGAAGCTCACTTCATATGTAACTTTGGAGTGATTAAGGAAGATTTCACCTTCACCACTCTTACCTTTGGGGAGTTCTGCTATTAAAGTTAAACTCCCATACAATAATTCATTTGCATCACATTATCAAGACTGCAAGCAAGCCAGGCAGTGTTGAACCAAAGACATCAGAAAGAGGTTGGAAGATTTGATAATTTTATTTGACAAAGTCTGAGAACAGGACGTGGCAAGGTTTTCCCCTTCCATTTAGTAAGTGGGAATACTTGGACATATAAAGTCCACATACCACACTAAAGTATTTTATATGATAAGGGTAGATGGATTTAGTAGTAATAGTCTAGAATTATTTTAAATATAATTTGGGTGGGAGCAGTCTGTTGTAGTACACTGCAAGGATAAACCCAAAAGTATCATATCTGTCGTTCCAGAAGGCTTTCCTCGGAGTTCAAAGTCGATTGGTTCCATCCAGAGTTACAATTGTGAAAGCTCAGAAATTGATCTGGAAATTTCCCAAAATGTGTTCCCTAAAACATTATGGCAGTGGGATGTCAATGGTTAGTACACCACACACACTCACACACACACACACATGCACACAGGCACAGTTAAGTTTTCCTAGTGAAAAACAGTTTGTGGGTTTAGGATGAAATATAGTTAAACTGGTTTTTCAATTGCAGGATGTTCAGAGCCTTTTATCTGAGAATGTGCACCATGAATCTCCTAGAGAAAGATGGCTTTCATAGCATCTTTACAACCGATAGGACCGTAGAAATCTTTGCGGGAGAAACACCAGTTAATACCTTATTAAACCGCTGCCTCTCAGAACACAATTTGTTAAACACGGATATAAATTCAATCTGTTGGAAATAAGTAGAAGTAGAGATCTGATGGTGACTTCTAGAAATTGCTTTTAAAACAGATAAAATTCAAACACTTCGGACAATGATTTTTAAGAGAACTCTTAGTTACCGTTTTATATATCATTGTCTGTTAAAGCACCAAGATTTCAGTAATGAGTGGTTTTAAGAGGTAAGTAAAGATGGTACATGCATTAACTTTTTGGCTTAACTTTTTATGAGGCATCGTGGTATTCATAGCCTGTCATGAGGAAACCCCAACATACCATTTAAATTAGATCACCCATTACACATAGACTAATCTAAATTTTAGTAACATTGAACTATTAATAGTTGCCATTATCCAAACCAACCATGTGCTTCTCTGCCTCCTGCCTTGGCTCACACAGTGCTTCTTACCTAAAAATCCTTCACCCTTATGGCCACTTTGTAAATTCTGTTCATCCTTGAAGAACCACATCAAATGCTTGGAAGCCTCCTTTGATCTGCTTAAAACTAATCTTTTCCTTTTTGGTTCTTACTTAGCAATTTGTAACACCGCTGGTACTAGACATACATTTCCTCTTGTTCTATGTAGCTCTTATTATTATTTTAATTCTCTTTCTATGCATTTATTCTGAGCCAGTCATAGGGATAAGTTTCGCATTCGTGATCTTACTAATGTGTAATCTACGCAATGATGAGTACCCGTGTGTCACCCACACACATACCCTCTCCTCCCCCCCATGTAATCACCATCTCTTTAACAATGATGGAAGCTTAATGAAGTTTATTGAAATCACTGGATTATACTAAAATTGATTTCAAATTCGGTGACTAAGACTAAATGTCTAAGATGAAAGTATGCCATTTTCCACATTGCTTTGGTCTTGCCTTCAAGATGTCCAAAATGTCTTGCAATGTTCCGTGTGAGTGTGTGTGTGTGTGTGTGTGTGTGTGTGTGTGTGTGTGTGTGTTTACTGGAAACTTTCTAAGCCTTAGAAACCATGAGAATTTGAGGGAGAACATCTCATGCTCCAGCATGGCACCCTTTTTTTGAGGACCAATGGTATTTCCTGGAATTGTAGGAAACTTTTTTGGAAAAGTGGCACTCTATATTTTATCCCAAAGTGCCAAAGATGCCATCACTTGGCTTATATTAGTTGGATTAAAATTATCATTTTAGTTCAGCACACTTTGTCTGAGCAACTATTGTGTTATATACCAAGGCTTGTTAAATGCAAAGTTAACGAAGACATCTCAGTGCACACTTACAGGGAAGGACATAATTTCAACTTCATAAAAGTTATCTATCAAAAGTTTCATTCTATCCTTAGTTTTGAAAGTACTTACACCATAAAGAGATCCTCTCTTCGGTCTATTAAGCGAGAAATTACATTGACAAAAAAGACATAATTCAAGTAAAAATGTAGTAGGTTCTAAGGCTGATCTATGCACTGGGAGTGATGGAAGTTCTAACAGAGACATTTGCCCTAACATGAAGGCTTAAAAGCCCAAAGTAATCCTGGTTTCTACCATTCTTGGACTTATAGCCAAGAATTCTTGTCTATGTTTATATCTAAAGTTAGGAGAATTGATCTTTTGGCTTCTCACACGCCTTGCTGGAAAACTCCTGCCTGGGTAAAATTCAGTATGTCTCAGTCCTGGAAGTCTGTCTTAAGTAGTTTCATGTCATCCATGCCTGGGTTTCCAACTAAAGGGGGCAGGGAGCTGATCTTTCCTTCAGCTGGAATCAATTTTTTCTACCCAAGTCCATTTACTAGAATTAATCATTTTGGAGGAAGCTCAATTTTGCTGGAAAATCCAGAAGAGATTTTAGTTACAGCTCCACATAGTAAAGCAATTGTGTAATTAGTAATACATTTGTCACTCCTTTACTGAGTGTAGAGGAAAAAAAAGTAACACATGTATTGCTTTAGTGTAAATCCTGACAGTGGAGATTTTTTTCCAGGGAATTATACCATTATACCATAAAAATGTCAAGGCGCAAGTTTACTGTTCCTACTAATATTCTAAAATATTCTCTTAAGCTGACATCTCTGTCAATTAAAATTAAACAAAATTGCATTCTGCCATATACACTTCAAGTAGGAAGCTTTTGAGTTTATGGCTGCTCTTTGAATTGATTTTTAAGATGGCATCTGTAAAACTTGGCTCGAACAAGATGAGGTGGGATGTATTTAAGGACCAGTCAATTTAAAAAATGTTTTTAAAGATCGTAAATTGACAGCCGGAATAGACTGCACATGCCTCCAGGTTTCTCAGCTATTAAAATAAATCCAGCAATTCTTTTGAATTGAATGTTTGTGCTGACATAATTCAGTGCCAACACGCTTCTGACTTGTTTTGGGTTTCCAATATTTTTACAGAGAATAACATAAACAAGGAAGCTTGTGAGTGTTGCTTCCAGTTGCTCAATTCGCACAGATTTGGGAAAAGTCCTTCTCCTGGCGTTTCCCACACCAGCGGAGCAGTGGGAACGTGCTTTCTCACGGGACATTGGTTCTCAGGGAGGAGAGAGGCAAGGGCAGTGAGCGCTTTTGGCAGGACTGCGCTGCCAATAAAGTCTTCAGGGAGATCACCCTCCATGATAGGAAGATGAGCAAAGTAAATCTCTGTTCCAATTCCTCTAAAAGGAATTTAAGAAGCCATCTTTGGGCTTATCCCTCCGATTGCCAAACCTTAATGTACAGTGTTTTATTGGTGCATTTAAGGCAAGTATTATTTAATGATCCAGAGTTTCTTAGGGCCAAAGTACTTCGCTCATTCTTTGTTAAGCACCTTTTGGAAGCTCAATGTGCCTTTTTGGGTCACCTGGCTACCACTTAAGGGAAAGAGATAATATCCTAAGTAGCTTAAAATGGTTTGTGCCCTTTCAAGCAAGTTCACAAATGATGTTCTGGCTTGGCCACTGTCCCGAAAAATTTTGGGGTGTGTGTGTGTGTGTGTGTGTGTGTGTGTGTGTAGCTTTGGTGTTCTGAAAGGGATGATGCTTTGTCTAGACATAGAGGAAATAGTATCCCTGAAAAAGTAGTAAGGATTGGGGAGAACATTCTTCTTTGCTTTAAAGTGTGGAAGCTGTGCTGCTGAGGGTCTATCTGATAAGGAGCACTGGGGTCTTGCCCAAAAGGATGGCATCGTCCTTAATGGTCATATTTAAAGTCCTGTAGATTCTGAGGGAGCAAGTTCCTGTCCAGCTTTTCCACTGCTGAATCCGCCATCCCGGGCGTCTAGCTAGTGCATAGTAAGAGCTCCATAAATACTTTTGAAATCGTACATAAATAGAAAAGTGGATTGAACCCCTGTGCCCCAGTTCCTTAACTATTTCTGCCCAAGAAGTGGAATAGCTGAAAATGCCTAGGCAGAATGCCACATGGAGGAATAAAAACACCCATGGGAGATGCTTATTGGGTCTTATGGACTCATGGAGGTCACCTGGGTATATGACACTCTCTAGAGAAGATACCAGAGACAGACAGACATTGCTTTCACCCCTCTTGGTTTCATTCTCTCTCTTCTCCCTCTCAGTCTTAAACACTCAGTAACCGTTGTCTCTGTGTTCTCTTCCTCTTTTCCCTAATTCTGCTCTTGTTCAGTTAAGGTGTGTTTTTAGAGGATGCCCAGTGTGTACTGCATATCCAAATGAAATTTGTGAATGGTGGTCATTGGAAGAGCTGAACTGAGGAGAGGGATGGGGATACGTGAGCGTCCAGACCTGAGTGTACAGGAAGCTACGCAAGGTGCACAGGACAATGTGAACCAAGTGGCCGAGAGAATCTGACATCCCTTCTTAGCCACACCACATGGGTAGCCTGAAAGTGGTCCACCATAGAACATTTGGTTTATGAGACCCTCCCCTGCCCAGCCCTCAATCTGGAACTACTAAACAGGCTCATTTTTTAACATAAAGCCATGGAACCCAAATGCCTGAAATATCTGAAATAGTAATAAGGCTTATTTTAGTCAATTATTGATTTACTCCACATGTTTCATTTTAATAAATGTTTACCAGGCTCCTATTATATGCATAGGTACAGTTTTACGCATATGGGATACAAACAGGAACAAGAATAAAACCTTTTTTAATGGGAATTGTATTCTAGTGGAGAGCATGAAGAATAAGCAAGACAATTTTTTAAAAAAGTATCTATGTATGTACATACAGTACATGAGAGAGAGAGAGAGAGAGAAAGAGAGAGAGAGAGAGAGAGAGAGAGAGTGAATTGTGCTAGATGGTAGGAGTATCAAAGAAAAAAATAAAACAGAGAAGATGATAGAAAAATTTGGGGGTATGTGGAGTAGGGGAGAGGGTGCAGGAGGCAGAAGTATTTTCAAAGGTTGTCTGGGGAAAGCTTCCTAGGAAGGTGAAGAATTCAAGAAGGTGAAGAGGTGAATCTTGCAGATTCCCACCCACCATCTTACCGCTCTGCCAGTTCCCAGTGAATGGCATCACTGTCCGACCTCCTAGGTAAGTCATACAGGAGTTATCCTGGGTTCTGCCCTCCCCCTTGTCCACTAACCCCATTCAAACCATCTCCATGTTCATTGGATGTTTATCCTCAATGGACCTCTAAGCTCTGACCCTTCCATCATTTCCATTGTCCACTGCAGTTGGCTACTATCTCACCACCCACATGTTTTCACCTGCAGTCACTCTTGGTCTCTCAAATGTGTTCTCCACACTGTAGTGATCTTTTGGGATCTATGCTTTCAAAACATATATGTGATCATTTCACTTTACTTAAAAATTTCAGTGGCTTCCCATTGCTCTGAGGATCAGGAAAATAATGCCTCACTTGGCCCATAAGACTCATAGTTCCCCCTTGCCTGTGACTAGTTTACGCCTGTTGGCCAGGCGTGGTGGCTCACGTCTGTGAGAGGCCAAGGCAGGAGAATTGCTTGAGGTCAGGAATTTGAGACTATTCTGAGCAAGAGTGAGACTTGGTCTCTGCTAAAAATAGAAAAAATTAGCCAGGTGTGATGGTGTGCACCTGTGGTTCCAGCTACTCGGGAGGCTGAGGCAGGAGGATGGCTTGAGCCCAGGAGTTTGAGGTTGCTGTGAGCTAGGCTGATGCCACAGCACTCTAGCCTGGGTAACAGAGCAAGACTCTGTCTCAAAAAAAAAAAGGAAAGTTTATGCCTGTTGTCCCAGTGTAATTCTTAAATTCTTATTAGCACCTCCGTTTATTCTCAAAAGAATCTAGGTTTGGACAATAAATTATATGGTCACCTTTTTCCTGACCAAGTTTTTATTCTCAACTGGTGAGCACCAAAATCATTTTCAACTTCTTAAAGAAATATTTTCTGAACAAGCAGACCCATCTTGATTGAGACAAAATACAGGTGCTAGCAGGTCAGGAGCCATGTTTTTAAAAAAAGTATTTTCCAAAGTTCCCCAGAGAGGAAAAGAGAGGCCACGGGGCCCTTGACACAATGAGTAGGGGAAAACAGAGGTTGGTGACAGAAAGACATTAATTCATACGTTGTGAGTTTGAATGATGTGGGGGTTTTTTTCACCTTCAATTTAAGATCAGCTAGAAGACTAAACTATGGTTCAACCTTCCTTTCATGTTACAAACTATGGAAGTTACTCCAAGCCTCTGGATTTCTTTTAAAAATCCCGTGTCTTACATTACATTGAAATCAAAATTTGTAGTTACGTCATGACAAATTTAGAAAGATGGCATGAGCTTCTGTTTTCAGATGAGAAAATAAGAGAAATTTTCTAAATAAATAGACATTATTTGTAATGTTATCGAATATTGTTTGAATGTTGGACTTTTCCCAAATTTAAATTATTTATTCATCACTTGTGCTGGAAGCCTGCTAACATTTTGGAAGATGGGCAAAGGAGTTCAGGGAGGCAATGCCACGTAGAGGTTCCTGTTTCCGATTCTGGAGCGGGATACTGGGTTTGCATCCTATTCTTTAGCATCCATGTGACCTGGGGAAAGTCTCTGTGTATTAGTGTCCTCATCTGCGACAGGGGGATAATACTGCTTTTATCTCTCATCCTAATGGTAAGGACTAAAAGACATAACTTGCCAATAATGTACAAGTGTTTTGTGGCAGAGGATAGACCCATGATATTCCAAAGTTGTAGGTTACCTGTGTCACAATTTATTGAGCCTCTAATATATAACAGACTACGGTGCACTCACTCTAGGCTTCACAACTAAGTATGCTTTTCATACTTCCTTGGGAAATCTACCCATCTAATTATTAAGTATCACCATTGGTAAATATTTAAGAAATAGTGAACACAAATAACAGTACATTTAGAATTCTGAAATGACAAGCCTTCAATCCTTTGACTACAAACGGAGAAAATCATAAAAAGATGTTTCAGGGTTTCTCCTGACTGGCCCTCATTGCTAATCTTTCAGCCTTATTTCACTCTGCTCTATGACTAATACCCTCATATCTGCCCCACACATTTCTCGAAGTCACGTCCCTCTCCCGTCTGAGATGTTACTTCACTTACCGATGGCTGTGAACTCTGAAAGATGTATAAGGCACATCTACAGCTCCAAAGCGCTTACAAAATAGTTCCATAAAGATAAATACAGGCCGGGCGCAGTGGCTCATGCCTGTAATCCTAGCACTCTGGGAGGCTGAGGCGGGTGGATCGCTCAAGATCAGGAGTTCAAGACCAGCCTGAGCAAGAGCGAGACCCCGTCTCTACTATAAATAGAAAGAAATTAATTGGACAACTAAAAATATATGTTAAAAAAAATTAGCCAGGCACGGTGGCACATGCCTGTAGTCCCAGCTACTCAGGAGGCTGAGGCAGAAGGATCGCCTGAGCCCAGGAGTTTGAGGTTGCTGTGAGCTAGGCTGATGCCATGGCACTCTACAGCCCGGGCAACAGAGTGAGACTCTGTCTCAAAAAAAAAAAAAAAAAAAAAAAAAAGATAAATACACATAACACCATAAACAAAGCAAAATAAATGTGCATAACATTTTTTCACACTTTAAAAATCATTTTGTCTGCATATTCCTTATTTGATTTGGCTCTCGAAAGAAAAGTTTGATTGGTTATTCCTATCTCTCCAAATTCTTTAGACTTGCTGACTTTTATTTGCCTCACACTCAGATTTGGTTAATAGCTTTGCATATTTGGGGCCATCTTTCCTGAATTTTTTGTCCATCAATTTGAATTATTTATTTGGTAAACAGCCAACTCTTGATGTTCTGCATATGCTTGGTTGAGAACACAAACATCAGCATGTTTATATCAACTTGAGATCCCTAAAAATTAACTTGGACCATCATGTAATTTTGAAATGCACTTTGAGACTAAAGTATGTCTGTCTAGTTTGTTATTCTGAAAAAAGATCCCCAGAGGATCCTGGCCTGACCCCAGAGTGTTTTTCTTCATTGCTGGAGGGGGACATGTTCAATCCAGTGTTGAGCCTGCCCCCCCTGGTTACTATATAATTGTTTATTATGATTCCCAGGCAGACCTCCATGATAAATAAAGAAGATTTGCTTTGCATGTAGATATTTATATTTTATAAATGGAGTCCAGGTTTCTCAGCTCACACCATTGTGCAGAGAATATAATCAAATGAGTGAGAATAACAATAAAAATGTCACTGAAATACTCTCATAAGCAGCATGGCTAGACTGCTCACCCTAATTCAAGCACTTCCTTGATTTAGACAGAGGTCTAGCCAGGTTCAATATCCTTCACCATTATGACTGTAATCCTTCCGTTACAAGCTAGTTCCGCTCATCCCTCTGTCGTTTCCAGGGGCAACATCTGTCCTCTACATTCTCTGTTTGGGTCTCCCACTGTCTTTCCTATTTGTTTCTGGTCTCTCCCGAGGACATGGTTGAGTCTTAGGTTTGTCATGCTCTCATGGTATCATTCCTTTCATTACTGTCATCTTCACATACCCGGTCCCCCATGTGGCCACCAGCATTGTGGCAGAGAAAGGTGCTAACCAAAATGCAACCTTTCCTACTAGGCAGAAAAATCAGGGGCCTTGTCTCTCAGTTTCTTTGACTATTTTTTCAGTTAACGTTGCCACGCTCCTCTAGAACTTGGCAGAATCTGTCAGAAAGCCCAGACAGAAGACAAAATGAGCATCAATGAAGAATTGACAGTCAAGTCCACCCATCCTTACGAACATTTAAATAACCCAATACTAGATGGAGCTCCTCCACTCTCTCTTTGCTGGAGTGTGCTCATCCAGCTACCGCTTGAGAGTAACTGTTCTGGAGGACAGCTGGTAAGGTCGACGTATCCTGTCGTTTTAGATTATGTTGAGGATTGGTTCTAGACCCCTTGGCCATGACACATGGTGAACCGATACTCTATAAAGTATCAAACATTTTAGATACGTGAAGTTCTTTTTACTGTAAGTACCTATAAATACCCGCATTTGTTGGTGTACAGGCTACGCTTTGCTAATAAAAGGAAGCAAAAACACAATGACTCAGACAAGATAAAAGTATCACTCATGAAGTAGTCCAAGGTAGGTTGGCCTTCTGGAGCGGTGGCTGATTCTACTACAAGAGATTGTTAGAACGCTGGTATGTTCTGTGATGAGCAATTCTGCGCAGCAATTCCCCAATGTGGAGCCCTTGACTATGTGGTCAAACCTGGCCAAAAAGTTCCTTGACTTTGTTGCAGCTCGCAGGAAGGAGAAAAATGAAGTCAAGGAGAGCAAGGAAGTAAAAGCGGGAATTATACGCATCATATTTTGCTTACGTTGCATTAGAAAGAAGATGCACATGGCCACAACAAGGTGCAAGGAAGTCTGAGAAGTGTAGCTTTTAATTGAGTGGCCACTTGTTAGCTAAGACTCAGGATGGGGGAGATTCTATTACTAAAAAGAAGGGAAGTCTAGTGACGAGATGACAATTAGCAGTCTTTATTGCAATACTGTTATGATGACGTCTATAGGATGCATACTGAGCTGAACAGCTCATGTGGTATAAGATACGCTGGGCACAATTGTTCCACGTTAGGAGAAATGCATCTGGGTGATGTTAGAACTTTGCTTGCTGCATCTCTAAGTAGAGCCATGACGGCTCTGGGACAGCTCAGTACGCAATGTGGAAATAGGGAGACACAAGTAAAGGGATAATGGTTGATGCCTTATGGATGTGATTAGACACTCCCAAGAATTTTTGAGTCTTTTAATTTCCTTTTCACATGCTATGAAAAGTCCTAGAATTCCAAGGATTGTCAAAGACATAAAACATTGTGAATGACGTGTGTCATAAGCAAAACAGAGGGCCAAACCATGTGGCTGTAATGACAAGCAGGACAGACTTGGCGATTCCTCCCAGGAAACGTAAGAGGAAAAAGAGGGGGGGAGAGAAGGAAATAATTACAGGCAATTAAATGATTGCAAATGTGTGAAACACCATGAAGAAGATGTATAGGGTGCTAATAGCGTGTGTGTCTCCAGAACTCTAATCCAGCCTGGGATTATGAAAGGCTTTTCTGAGGAAGTGCTGTTTCGATTCAGACCTGGAGTATAGGAAAGGAGAGTGAGGCTAACCTGAAGAAGGTTAGAGGGTGAGAGAATACAGGTAAATTTAAGGTAAGCTGTGTAACTTTGATTTTTTAAATCTCAGGTTTTCATCTGTAAAATGGGGATAAAAATGTCTATCTCTAAAGACTGATGTGAGGATATAGTGAAATGATGCAGGTTTTGCTTAGTAACAAGCATGGCAAGAGAGAAAGTGCAACAGCTGATAGCTTTTACTTTTGCTATCATTAATATTATTTCTATTCACCTAGGAAGCTAAAGGAATATTTACGTAAATGAAACCTCTCACTTGATTCTGTAAACATCCTGACTTGTCTTAATTACTTTATTTCCTTTTGCTTGTCATGTAGACTCCCTGTGCAAATATATGCACAGCAGATATCAATATTTATATCTACATGCATATCCATATCTATACATCTGTGACACATCATTTGGCCAGCAGGAACAAGAAGTCAGAGAGCTAGATTAAGCAAACAGGAGTTTTAGAGATACATAGTTGTTCCAGCTGAAAGTAACAGAATATCCAGTTAATGGTGGCTAACGCAATAAAGACATTATAATTATATCTCCTCCTCCAGAAAGTCTGGAGATAGGTGGTTCCACTGTTGGTGCAGTGGCTCTGTGATGCCATTAAGACTTCTATCCAACACTCTGCTCCATTTCCTCCGTATTGCCTCTTGGTTGCAATATGGCTGCACAGATTCAGGCAACTCAGCTTTTTCTAAACACATTCAAGGCAGAAAGTGAAGACCATATACAAAAAGGACCTTTTCTTTTATACTTGAGTAAAATATTTCCCAAGAGTCCCTTAAGAGATTTTTTTCCCCTGTGTAGCTGCCCATTTCTAGCAAAAGTGACACTGGAGAAATTATCACGATTGTTGTGATAGGGTTATGCTACTATTGGCGGTCTGGGGTTGGGCATATCACTGCACTAGAAAAAATGGGCAGGAGAGGAAGTGAGTGTTGAGTACTGAATATGTAACTACCAATGCCCATCACAATCTTTTAGAGATTATTCAAGGAGACAATGTTTGGTTGATTTCCTAGGCTAACACCAGAAGAACAAGGCAGAAAAGAGTGTGCATGTAAACAGTCAGTACAGCGTTCAGCTTTGCTCATGCGGAAGGACGAAGCTGATTTCAGGTCAAGTCAACATTTGTTAAATGCTGGGAGCTTTTCATGTATCATCTCATTTAATTCTCACAAAGTCTCAGAAAGGGAGGCTTTACGCTTTTCCACAGATCAGAAAACTTAGCTCCAAGAACTAAGGTCCTGGGTTTCAAATCAGATATTTGGTAAGGGACATGTTTGAAATCCCAATTCATGCAGGTCTGACAATAATTCCAGGTTATTTGTTTCAAGCTTGTTTCTCCAATGGATAGGAGAGGCTGTGTAAAAACTGTGTGAATGTGCCTCAGAGAGAATTAAACCAGTGTGAGCCCATTTTATGGATTAATGCACAGAGAATTAATCCATGTGCCCAAGCTCATACAGCTGGTACGCTGAGCGGCAAAGATTTACCTTGAGGCCACCTGACTCTTGGGCCCAACCCATCAACCACTATGCAATTCTGCCTCTAAAGAGTCCCTTGTCAACACCGTGAGTTCCAGAATACTTTTTTCAACCATCTATTCTTCTGGGAGCCCATTTAGCGTATACCCCAGGCAAGTGCACAGAGGCTCCATAGTGCCTGCGTGCAGGAAGGACAGCATCCCTCTATCAAGAAAGAACCCGTATTAGGAAATGAGAACCCATGTTAGGATGAGCTGAGGAGGACAAAAGTTTGTGTGGGAAAATAAATAAATAAATAAATGAAACTCTAACAACTGAATAGTTCATTGGAACAAATAAGCCAACACAGAATTTTTTCCAGTTAAATTATTACATCTTATTGGAAATATAATCTCTCATGTTTTTAAATTGTATCGTCCATCGATAACCGGAAATTTTGGGGGACGAGAATGACAAATCCTTTTAGTGTTGAGGTATTGGGGGCTCCCATTTGAGTTTAGTTCCAAGAGCTTTCAACCAGAACTGCCTCCTCGGAATGACTGTTTGGGATTCTGCGTGAAGCTGGTGTATTTCTCAGCTGTACCTGGGTGAGGCGAGGCTGCTATGACAGAGAACACACCGTAATTCAAAAACTTGAGAAAGATAGGTGAGCCATGTTTACAGGAAAACGGGGCAAATGTTTTTTTTGTTTTTTTTTTTCCGTTTCACTAGGAAGCAGTAGAAGTCACTAATATCAAGGTTTAGCGGATATGATGAGAGTTAATAAATCGATCTGCCCAATATGATCTCTAAGGCTGATCCAAATTTTATATTTAATTTTCTTAAAAGACAATAGCCTACAGAATGGGTAATCACTACCATCAAAAAAATGAAATAGCAAAATAAGTAAAGAAACAAACAAACAAGTATATAATCAAGTAAAATTGTGCTTAAAACTGGGTCTGTGTCTTTACGGGATAGGAAAAGAAGCAGCAAGAAGATTTTGAGAGCCTGCGGGCTCAATTCCGGCAATCACTAGTGAGTGAGCTAAGCAAGAAGGTAAATTGTGTTAGGGGTGCAGAGGTGAGTTTTTCTCTCATCTTTAAGTGTGAATTCACACATTTAAGGGGCCAAGAAACAGTGTAGGATGGATAAAGGTCCAAATTAAGAGCCTTTTACAGGACAGTATTCACATTATATTCTCATCGTACTTTCTTTGTGAAGATTGTGGCCGTGATCTGTCTCCCGCTAGCATAGCAATTCACAACTGAATCGTCTGAAATAATCCACATCAAAATAAGGCACAGAGTGTCAGTACCCAGGCCACACAGAGCCAGCACTCGGTGGCATTGGGCTGGGGAGTCCGGTCTTTACATTCCTGCTCTCAGCTGATTAAACTCATTCAGAGCTGGGCAGTTGGAAGAAAAACAGAAATGTAGTCTCCTGTCTTTGGTCTTGTTTCATCTTTTTTTGAAAAAGTAGAAACATTTCTACTCTCAAAATAAAGAAAGGAAATAGTAAGAAGACAAATTATATATATATATATGTCCCTGCAATATGTACCTGTATGAATGTATGTGTGTAAATAAGAGATTAAATCTATTAGTTAACTTATCATTAAAGAGAAAAAAGAAAGTAAAAAGCTAAATATTTTACTGCTTGAAGTTAATAGTATAATATATTAATATTAATGTCAATAATTGCTTTTTAAAACTGGCTGTCTTTTTCTTTCCAAAACTAAATTGCAGCACCGAAACTACGAAAATACAATTCAAATAGTTTTGCAATAATTATCAAGGAAGGAAGAAATATTGGGGAACATTAAACTGACCCAGTGGTTGTTATAATTCTTACCTCTAGTTGATGTGGCAGGAGTTTGTACAGAAATAGCTCATTTTTCCAGTTTAAAATGTAGCTAGAATCAATTTAGAGTTAATTTGAAAAAATTACCATTTTGGAAAAAATATACCAAGATATTAACTGTGGTTATTCCTGGAAATGGAGACTGTGAATCTTGTTTCCTTCTTCCTGATACTCTTCTGTATTTTATAAGTTGTGTACAAGGAACTTGTGTTACTAAAATAATCAAAAGTTAAGAAAGGTAACTTTAAAATGATAAAATATATGACATCATAATTTCTTCATATTGAATAAAAACAGTTGTATCTAAACAAATAAAAGATTAAAGAAAAAAGTTTATTTTTATTTCATAAACTACCTAAATTCAGAAAACACACAGACAACTGAATCAGATGATGTGTCATAGCTGGGATTGTTTGAATAGTTGTCTTTATGAATTATTTAATCCTGTAAATGTTTTCTACCCTCAAGAAAATTATTGTTTAAAATTTTTTGAAAAAAGTGATACATTTTATTAAAACATTTTTCTGAACTTCATAATTTTTTCATAGAAAAAGCTAACATTTCCTTGTTCTTTTTTTCAATGTACAAGATTTCTGTTTTCATTTGACAGGCAATTAGTACATTTAGATTTGAACATATATTCTCTAGGTTTAGTACTTACAGGGATTTTGGAAGATTCTCACATACTGACTTATAAATCGTGGAGACTACTTCTGTCCTGTATCTGTGGTTCCCCACCACCCATCTGTTTTATTATTTTCCTATAATTTGAAATCTCCTTATCTTGTAAGCCCTTACAGAAGAGACTCTCTCTAACTATAACTTCAGGAACAGATTAAGTTTGCTTTTCTAAGCCATTCATCATCAGAGATATGTTTTTGTTAGTGTTTTCTTTTGTAAATCATTTTATTATTGTAAGGTGCCTCTGGATGCTGGCATGATAATAGGCTATATAAATGATTTTGTCCTATATTTGTGTTGTATATACTTTATTGTAATAGCACTCTCGGGTCAAAAGCAGCCAATATTATTCCGATTAATTCCTGTCTAGACGCTCATAAATTGTCCCTTAATTTGCAGAGAGAAAACGAAGTCATCTGAAGCATAACCTTTCCCTGCTGCAGAAACTGCACCTGGCTTTTCTGGGCGAGAGGAGGCCCACCTTCCTGCGTCCTTCAAAGCAGCAGGCCTCGCTGCGACAAGGGTGAGCATCTCGTTTTCTGTGCTCGGCCCAGGTAGCCAGCCAAGGCCCGCCAGTTGGCATGCTGCTCCTCAAAAGGAAAACACAAAGCCTAATCCCCCAACACGGTTTCAGACAAACACTCATTTTATTTACTCATATTCATCTCCCGAGAAGAAAAAAAAAAAGGAGGAGAAAATAGCTTGCTTAATCCCAATACTAACACAATATTGATTCACATTCATGTTCGGTATTTATTGACGTGCATTGCATACAATGGGGGCTATCACTCAGGCTACTGTGTTCCAGGGAAGGCGCAATCACATTAGAGAAAGAGATGAAGCACACAGTTTATACAGCCCTAATTTTATGTAATGTAAACCTTTCAAACATTGCACATGGGAGTGAAAATGCATGTCCTAATGAAAAACCAAATGCATACCAAATGGATTTATCTTAAAGCTAATTATGGGTGCAGAATATCTGTCCTCAAAAGTCCACCGTTATTTCCTAAACTTGTATAATGAAATTAACTTCTCTGGCTTCATAGCAGCTTTCTGTATATCTCATTAACCGACTGGAAATGCATTTGTGCTTGAGAGCACGGCACAGGGTTTTTGTTTTGTGACATCTAGTGTTCAGTGTTTTGAAATAATGCAGGTGGTGTGTAACGCTCTAGGCTAACTATATACAGAGCTGGAGTATATACTGAACACCAGACAGCATATATGTATTACTAGCATATGGCTTCTGCAAGAAGAAAGCAGATATGAAAAACACCGCACTCTTTTTTTTTGTTTTTTGGCCCCTTGGAGATTTTTATTGCCTAGTGGCAGCTGTATTTAATAAAATATTAGTAGCCACTTGAGGTTTAAAGGTGTAACACAATTCCGTTTCAATATAACAACTCCATAAATTCAAATATGAAACCTTCATAGAAGCATGATATGGCTATAATTAAAGAAAACTTGGTATATGCTTTCAGAAAACTAAATGGAAGGTGTGTTGTACCTGTAGCAAATCTATAAAGTGGATTTTGGGTAATCATTCACATGCTTGAAAGTTGGAAGTGATTCTAGAATCCTCTCTATGGAGACTGATGGTTTAATTTCTGTTTTGTTTTTTATTTTTTACATTGTTATGACAATAGCACAATGATGTACCCCCGGCCTGCAGATACGTTTTCTTCCCCTCTCTATTGCTTTCTTCATGCCTTTTAAGGTCCTCTTTTGTTCCAGACGTATCAAACGTAGAAAAGTGCTTAGGAAGCCGCCAAGTGCCACACAAATGGTAAACTTGTTATTTGCAGGTTCATAAAGAAAGAAAACACCACCTTAACTGCCTTGCCGAATCTTGGTTCTGGCACAGTGAGGGCCCCAGAGGAGCAGAGGCTCAGGGTAGGAGGGAGTTTGGGTGGCCTTCTGTATTAGTGAATTTTCTAGAGAACAAGGGGGAGTGAAATAGTCCTGTTCATGAGAGAGGTTGTACCTTTATATTAATAAATACCCAGCAAAGAATCCAGAGAAAACAGCACATGAAACAGCTCAGAGTCTTGGAGAACTTTGTTTATTCACAGGATGTGAGTCTTTGAGTGTGGCCGGGGCACACACAGAGGGTGCAGTGGCCTCCCAAAGGCCACATCGGCCCACAGAGGAGTTTGACTGCCTAGTGCAGTGTATTTAAAATGATGTTTAATTGCTTAGGATCGCACATGCTCTTTCTAGTTGAGCACAGTCCCCGTGACTATCAGCTTTTACCTGCTTGAGCACCTGGGGTCATGACCCCTGATAGAAGACCTGGGGGAAGAAAGGCCAGGGAGGGCCCCATGGGCCAGAGCAGTGGAGAGCAAAGGGAAAGGGTGAGTTGATGTTGGACTAAGAGAGCAGACCTCAGGTTGCAGGCAAAGGGAAGTCCTGGAGGGCTCCTAAGCGTGGTCCACCTTGGGAATGGCATTGAGGAAGGCACGGGGCATGCAGCTCAGAAATCTTTAAAAATAGCCCCAGAAATGATGGGGGACATACTGAAGGCAGCATCAGTGGACATGGAGAGGATCAGATTTCTAAACATGTTAGGGAAGGAAAACAAATAAAAAATTCTACTGCACCGCAAGAAAAATCTGGAGGTAAAGGGGAAGTTTCACGTACCTTCAAAGAGCCAAGTACAAAGATGAATGAGGAGCAACAGCTGCTAGTGATGGAGAAGCCAACCGGAGGAAAACCGGTGACTTTTAGGTGTTGGGGAGGTGGAGGTGACCAACTCAAGAACAGTGTGGCGTTTTGCAGAGTGGTCTTGCCTGGAGATTGGGGCTTGGGTGAGATGGATGGTAGGAAATTGTAGGCTATATGGTGACTCACTTCACTTGGGAAAAGAACAGGCAGTGAGAAGAGAAAGAGGCCAGGATGGTGCCCCCGGGAAGACGAGTGTTCACACACTGAGTTAGTGTGGAAGGGAAAAACGGAGACTTCGAAGGAATCATCAAAAAGAAGGTGAAGGATGAAGAGGAAGGATCTAAGATGATAACCAAGACACAACGCTTCATTGTGTCATACTGTATGATACCCGGGAGGTCCATTACCAGAGGAAAGGTATTCTAATCAGTAACTTTTTCCTTTCTTTCCATGAGGATTTTTTGCCTACAAATTGATTCCATGTTTAGCCACGTGCACAGGGCTCATTGTGAACACACTGAGAACTGTTCTCTTTTGGAAAAGCTAACCCAAAGATGCATTTCTTTCCTGTTGTGTGTTGACTTGATTACAATGTTCTAAATGATCCCATAGCTGGTTTGTTAATATTTTCCCGTGAATGCTATGATAAATCTGAAGGTCAGGAAACAAGACTCGAGAAGTTCAGAATTTAAATCAAGACGAACCTTAAAATGTAGAATTTGAACCAAATTCGCATCTCTAATCCCTGGAAAGAAGAATCACACGGCCCAATCAGGTCGGACTGTGTTTGCAGCAAACTTTTCCGAACGCGGGTCAGGAACAGATGCTACTGTTGCTATGGTAACTTCTGAGCTTTTAGTCTGTATGTGTGTGTATACATGCGTGCATATGTGTGTGTGTGTTTTCTATCTTGCTTCTGCAGTTCCAAAGTAAGATAATGGTTGCTAAAAATTCAGTGTTTCTTTCTCTAGTAGCTAGAAGGAAAACGCATATGAAATCTTTCTTTGAGGCCAGTGATTTTTTTCATTTGTATTAAGACATGATGGAATTATTTAATTACCTTTGCTAGCAAGTTTACAGACAAGCATACCCCTATCATATTGCCTATCCACAAATAGGATTATTTACATCCAATCTAAGGAGTGCTGACTGGTGTCATTGGAAGCTGAAGCTGTATCAGCATTTAAATTCCCACTTTTCTGGGCAAAAACCCAACTAAATGATTCAATTAAACTCGTTATGTTATATATTATCCAGAAGTTCACAATACTATAAAGTGATTCTCCCCGTCTGAACCCCTGCCTTTATGATTGCAATTTGGTAGCAAGACAATTTCCAAGGACTATGTTACTTGAACTGCAATGAAAACGTCAGACCATAACACACTTTCTGATGGGAGTTTTATGAATGGCACTCCAAAATCAGCCATTATTTCAAGCACATGCAATAAATAACCTTCATTATTCATCAGAGTGTAAATACGCATTTGTGTTTGCAAATACAGTGGTTTCCTGAGAGAAGCAGCCGGCAATCAACAGCTCCTTCAGCCGTTTAAGGAGGTAAAAAATGGACGTCAGCCTCTTTAATTGGTAAGGACCATCTCCAGAGCTGCTGAGAGACGAACAGAACAGCTCATTCCACATCAGAGACTTTGCTCACTGCCCTCTACCTGGGGCCCAGCGCCTAGAAGAGCGTCATATTGTAGACACTCGACTAACATGCATTGTATGGAAATTTTCTAGTGCCCTATGGAGATGTAATGTTTAGGATTACATGATCTTAAAGGAATTTATTTCCTGTTTCTTTTGAATTTGTCAAACCCAAAGAACTCTTTCAGTACAATTAATCTGTTAGGCAGACTTAGCACACTGCAGTCCCGAGACTGAAATGCTAGAGTTTCTTTCTTTCATGACACTTGCCCCCTGCTTAGAATCCTTTTTTTTTCTTCTAAGATAAAGAAAGTAAAAAATATTTATACTGATATCCCAAAAACATGTAAAGGCAAAAAATAACATATAAACCACATTGAACTGATAAATTCAAGATGTCCCACGAAGCCATGTTGTGTCATTTGCTTCTGGCATTGGGGGAGACACATTTCTGCTCATGTCCTTGTCCCTCAGTACGTGGCATTCTAATCTCCTTCTGCTTCAGACCTCTCAGATGATGGTTTCTTTGTCAATTTGATACTTCTTACTATTGCCTACTTGTCTGATAGAGACATTTCTATCATCTGTGTGTGTGTCATTATTTTCTTTCCTTTCTTCTTTCTTTTTTTCTTTCTTTTTTTTTTTTTTTAGAGACATGGCCTTACTCTGTTGCCCAGCCTGCAGTGCAGTGCGGTGAGATCGTCATAATCGTGAACTCCTGGGCTCAGGGAGTTCTCCTGCCTCAGTCTTCTGAATAGCTAGGGCGATAGTTTCAGTCACTGCACCCAGCTAACTTTTTTTTTTTTTTTATGTTTTGTAGAAACAAGGTCTCCCTATGTCACCAGGCTTGTCTTAAATTCCTGGCCTTAAGCAATCCTCCTGCCTCAACCTCCCAAAGCACTGAGATGATAGCTAAGCCACCATGCCAGGCCTTCTGTATGTGATTCTGTAACTTCACTTTCTTCACTAGAATTATGTTGGTTCATTTGTTTGTCCATTTTTTACCCGTGATAATTTATTAGCTGCCCACCCCGTGTCAGCTGCTGTGCTAGGTACTGGAATACAAGTGAATAACTTTATCATGGACTGATGTTTGTGTCCCCCCGAAAGTCATATGTTGAAGTCCTAACCTCCGATGTGATGGGATTTGGAGCTGGGCCCTTTTGGAAGGCAATTAGGGTCACCTGAGGGTGGAGCCTTTGTGATTCTATGACTATTCTGAAACACCGGGAGCTCTCTGTCTTTTTCCACACGTGGGGACACTGGGAGGAAGCAGCCATGTGAAGGTCAGGAAGAGGGTCCTCACCAGGACCCAACCATGCTGTTGCTCTGACCTTGGACTTCCAGCCTCCAGAGCTGTGAGGAAATAATTTATGTTGTTTAAGCCACTTAGACGGTGGTATTTGCCATGGAAGTTGGTATAGACCAGCACAGACTCTAAAGTGCCCTTGTTCTCAATGCCAGGAGCTGATGTATAACATCAGCCATGTCCACTGTAGCAAATGTAATAACCCCAGAGAATAGAGAGGCTAACTAACTGCCTGGAGCAGTCACAGATGAGTGAATATTTATGTTAGGTTTTGTGCTAAAAAGAGAAATTTGGTGGATTGCATTTGGGTTAGAGGATGCAGCATGTACAAAGGTCTGGTATCATGGAATGGTGTGTCCTGTTCAAGAGACAGTGCAATGTCAGAGTGGTTGAGGAATAGGTGTGTTCACACCAGAGTAAAGCTGGAAAGGTAAGTTAGTGTCAGATCATGAAAGGTCATAAATTCGTTGCTAAAGAGTTTAGGCTCCATCCTATAAAACATAAACAAAAAACCAAAATGAAACAACAACACAAAAAATAATGAGTCACTTGGAATTCTTAAGCAAGCAAGAAACAAGGTCAAGTTTTTAGGGATGATCTGTAACAGTCGAGGGCAACACAGGTACCTCAGCGGCTAGTAACAAGGCTGTTAAATTAGTCTGTGGGAGAGAGAATGCGGCCTTGAACTATACTGAGGGGGTGGAAAGGAGCTGACATAATTGGCTTGGGCTCCCAGGACTGGCTGTTGAGACAAGACAAGGCATCAGCTGTTTACCTCCTCCAATGTGCCTGGAGGTTCCCTCTTCCAAGTGTCATCTTCGCCAATGTACCTGATCACCCCACTGTATCTCACTCAAGTTAGTTCAAGAAGTGAAGGTTTGTCAAAACAAACAAAACCAAACCAAACCTGGTTTGGGGGAGGCATGGCACACACTATCAATGAGGTCACCTTACATAAGCTGGGTGCAACATTTCCCAACTTGTGTTCTGTGCAATGCTAGTGTCTGTCAGATGTTAATATTTATTGTATTAGCCAACCAAAGAAAGAATTTGTGACGAAATTACTTGGAGGAATCTCTGGGTCCAACAGGTTTATCTTTTGCGAGACTTTAAATCTCTAATTCCTAATGTGTGTCATGAAGTTCTAGAGCAGGGATAAAGGATGTGTTGTTTCTGAAGCATGTTAGGCCACAGAAATCTTTTTGTAGTGCTTCTCCCATGATTATGGTTTTCAGGGACAGTTTTGGAAAACTGTGAAACACAGTTGGCTTTATAGTTAACAAAGCACTTTCATACACGTTGCTTCATCTGGTCCCCTCAAGAGATCCGTGATGTGGGTAAGGTGAACATTACTGTGGGCATTTTAGCAGAAAGAAGTAGAAGCTCTGATGGGTCAACAATGCCTTACTCAGTCTCACAAAGTTCCTCAGAACAAGAACTGGGACTTATACCCAAATTCTTTGTCTCCAGGTCCAGGGTCTTCCTGTATACACAAATATCATCACTGCTGTGGCTGAAAGGCATGGGCTGAAGGGGGCCACAGGGACAACAGGTGAGGTGAGCCCAGGATAATAGTGCGTTTAAGGAGATGGTTGGGAAAAGAGTTAAAAGCATCAGACACCTATGCTAAATCTTGGAGGGCTGTCTGTCACCACACAAGGGACACAATGGGACCACTGGTATCTCATGGGGAATTCTACTGGACAATGAAAATGCACTCAGTACAAATCACACTTACTCTTCAACCTTACCTGGAGTCACTACCAGATCAGATAGAGCTGGTGGTCTAAGATTTCTTATTTGTTTTTTCATTCATTTGTTTATTCAATAAATACTTGTGAATACACAGGAATTCAATCCCACTGTCCCCTCAGCCTAAGTATGATGATGTCTACCCAGAGCTGACATGACTATTTCACAAGACTTCTCCAAGCTGAGTACTCTGGCTATATAGCTCTCAAAATAGGAGGCCACCTCATTCTAAAACTAATTTCTACGAATTGAATGAAGAGGGTTATTCAATAATTATGCAAAGTTGAAGGGGTAGCTGGGTATAACATAGACGCTGTCCACAAACTCTCACTGACCAAATGTAATTGGTCAGCCAGTCATTTGACCTCATAGAACAGATTTATGCTAAACACTAAGGAGAAAGGTGTACAAAAAATAGGCATGATCTCCACCCTCGTAGAAAATCAGAGTCCACTAGGGGAGGAAGACAATTGTGGAATAAATCACTTTAAGTAATTTTGTACATAATTTAAAATGAAAACTTGCTCCGAAAAACAAATGCCAGGAGCTATGGGAAAGCATAAAAAGAAGTCCAACAATTTTCCGTAACAGAATTGATAAGGAAAAACTATATTAAATTTTTTATGTTCCCTTGATCTGAGAACATATGTAAAATGAGGTGATTAGATGATAGCAACATTTTCCAAAGAGTTCTTCACAGATTGTGGTTTAACATATGTGGGAGTCACCTGGATTATACAAAGTTGAGCTGACTTTTTTTTATCAAAGAACTTGTTTTAGAAAAAAATAATAACCCAGCAATACATATAGGAAAGAATGGGTGGGTGGGTAGTGGGAGCTGGTGGTCGTGGCAGCAAATCTGTGGGGGGAAATCATGACAGCTCACATTCAAATGGCAGGGACAAACAAGGCTTGGATGCTAACTAAATGTAAAGCAGGTAAGAAAGGAAAAAATGCAACAATAGCTATGCACCTAGGGAACCATCAAAGGTAATTTAAGGATATGTAATATAGATAAGTGTAATTTACTCAATTGCCATGGAGGGTCAAAAAGATACCGTTTATAAAGGGAATATTCTAAGGTAAAGCATGTCCAGGAGGATTCTGAGTAAACTGGGCTGACATAAATGGGGGGGATAGGGTAGAACATTTCTTTTTTTCAAAGAAAGCAAAGAGAAGGGCAGAGAGCTCTGTGTCTCTGCTGAGGGCCCATGGGTGTTCCTTACCCACTACGGTGTGGATTCTAGTCTTAGCTACTTCTTGCCCCTTGAACTCCTGTTCTAATATTTGTAGCTTTTATTACAGTGCATGGCTAGGAGTGCGAATTTTTTTTTTCTCTTGAGATTCTTCAAGTTTTAAAGTCCCCACTTTAAAGATCCTTGTCATAACTCTTTGTCAGTGAAACTTGACTAATTCTTTGAATTTCATCTCAAATATCATTTTCTCATGAAAGCCTTCAATCAAAACTCCAGCCAACCACAATATTGTCCCATGCTGACTGTCCAGTTGCATCTATTTTGCACTGTCACTTTTCTGTACAATAAATCAGTCATCTATATTCAAATGGTTATTTCCTTTTGTAGAACTTTATGTTATTCCCTCATATTCCATGGGTTTTAGTAACTTTCCTCAACAACTTGTAATTCTACAGGTAGGATATTGCTAGATGTTCAGTAGGTCTATAACTGAATGCAAATCAGTGTATTCAGTAATTTCTAGGTGTTAGACCCACTTAAATTCTGGGTTGGGGTGGGGGTGGTGGGTAGAATACAAAGAACATAAAACACTATCAGAAGACAGGCAGCCAGCCCTCTGGTTGTGGACGACCGGACTTACGGCATGCTGTACTTATGAATGGGCTCCCAAGTCTCCCTATAAGGATAATTTATAATTAAACAATTAAATTAATAATTCTGGGATTCATTTTTTCTGTGCATGTAAACAAACTGACATGGTGTAAGTGGCTTGCTGTTACAGCATCTTTACTCTAGCAGTTAGTCTCATTGTTTATAGGGTCACTTACTCACAGCATCACTTTCATCTTAACTTTTTATTCAATTTTGGGAGTCTATGTTTACCCTTATGACCATGTCTCCAAAGTGAAAGCCCACTGCAAGTCCAGGTGAGCCTGCAGCGAAGGGAAAGGTGATTACAATGGAAACAAAGGTAGAAATAATTAAGCATTCAGAGAAAGGCCAGGTGCCACCATTCAATGGGAAAGCATTAGGGTTCAGTCACTCGACTATCAGAATAACTATAAAGGATAAAGTGAGAGTAGTGGAACATTTGAAAGGCAGTGATCCAATGAAAGTATCAATTATTACTAAGCAGCATAGTAGATTAATTACTTAAATGGAAAGGCTATGATTAATCTGATTAGAAGATCAAAATTAACGTAACATTCCTATTAGCCTAGCGTTGATGCAATATTAGGTGAGTGTTAACCTTTAATATTCGTTTTGGACATTTCTCATATCTCTTATCTAAACTTTTTATATGAGTTTGCTTTTATGTTCTATTCTTTAGAATTAAAAGAAAGGGCGCACAGTGGCTTCTGTAACTTATTGTTATAGTACAAGGGTATTATTATTGTTACAATTGTACACTGTATTGTTATTACTGTGTGTGTGCTGTTCATCAGGCATCTGAGTTACATACAAATCTGACCCGAAGACATCCTCAGGAACGTATCTCGTCCATTACCTTGGGGATCACCTGTATAGGCTTTACTCTCATGGAGCTTAAATTCTTGTAGAAGTTATAAGAAACAGCTATGAATAAATGAAACAAATATAAGCCCACACATATTAATTGCTATATAAGAAAAACTTTTAATGCAGTTTTACAGTGGTCTAGGGAAGGAAAATGTAATTATGCCACTATCTTCTGGCTTTTAAACCTGCAGAGGAGAAGTATGATTCCAAACTGACTTTGGAAGTTGCTTACCAAGATACTTAATTTATATTTTCTTTCTGGATACTTGTAGGATTCTTTCTTTATTCTTACACATTAATGTTCTGACCAAATTATGTAATTATTGATCCTTTTCATTAATTTCCCTTTGTCACACAGGACACCCCTTTGTATCTATATATTCAGAGCTTTCATCAGTCCTTCATTTTATTTGTTTTTTAAATAATTATTTCTATTATTTCTATATAACTTATATATGTTATGTTATATATACATATAATATATATGTTATAGCTGTATGACTTTTATATATATAAAATATAAATATAAAATAAGAAAGACCCAAAGGGGACAAAAATGTAATATCAGATCTAAAATTTTCACTAGATCAATTAAAGCAAAACATTAACCTGTAAGACAATTGATCCTGTTGTAGAATTTTTACTCAGAATGCAGAAGAAATATATGAAATTTTAACCCCACCGCCTCGCCACACCCCAGTGCTTAAGCATAGGGCTTTGGAAAGTGATTTGAGCATGAAGATAGAACCCTCATGAATGGGATTTGTGCCCTTATAAAAGAGACCCCAGGGAGTTTCCTTACTCATTCTGCCATGTGAGGACACAGTGAGAAGACAGTCATCTATAAACCAGGACAAGGGTTCTCACCAGACACTAAATTAGCCAGTGACTTGATCTTGGACTTCCCAGCCTCTAGAACTGTAAGAAATATACTTCTGTTGTTTATAAGCTACCTATTTATAATATTTTGTTATATCAGCCCAAATGAACTAAGGTGGGTAAACTAGCATCTGGGGAATGGAGAAACCACATCTATTTTTTTCATAAATCCTACTCTGTATGCCAAGCGTATGATGTGGTTACGGGGACTTCCTCCTTGGTGCTGTGCCCCATAGCACCAGAAAGGAGCCACATGTCACATCACACTGCTGGCTGTCCACCTTGCCGGCTTTTCCTACACAGCCACAGAATGACATCAAGACCCTCTCACAACCTCAGCAGTGCTGAGCAGGAGTTCTGGGTGGACACAAGCTGCCAAAAGTCCTCCTTGGCCCATCTGTTACAAATCAGAAGTGTTAGTGGGATTCTGTGAGGGCTTCTCCACTTACTCATTATGATGCTGTGCTGCTCTCTCATGAAGGCAAATCATTAGTTGACCTTCAAAATCTTCCTGTAGTCTGTTTTCATCCCTGTGTCATACATAGCAGAGAGTCCTCAAACTTTCTGTCGTGTCTGCTTCTGTTTCTATGAATGATGCAGGATTTTCCCTAGTTAGAAAAATTTGATAATTTTACTAATAATCTAGATATTCAACATCAAGTGCCCATTTTAACCAGAAATATACCCATTGGTTTTAGTTACATCCTTTGGGGCCAAATCTATTCCTTATCTTTGTTCCAAAGAGGAAAAAAAAATCGTTCTTTCCCTTCCATGGTAATTCTGTCAGTGTCAGAAATAGAAGATAGCTTTCATGAATATCTACCTTGACCCGGAACTTCTCAGAGTGACATAAGCTATGCTCTTCCCAAGGCAGGGACTGCAATTTTCTCCCATTTAATTTCTTGGTCCAGTGTTTCTATGTATTTCTTAGGAGGTAGTACACGTACATGAACACAACAGTCTGGTTGTAGGGCTTAAATAGGATAATCATCTTCTTAAATATAGTATTAATACCTCTCCTTCTATAATCAACAGCAACACTATATTAGCTTACTGCGTATCCCATCATATAGTTGATATTTTTTTCACAATTAAAGCCACTAATTAAAGCCAGAGAGGCTTTGATTAAACCATAGGTTTCTCATTCAACGATTTCAGGCCCTTTGCTTCTGTGAATTAAAGTGTTGGACCTTACATTTGTTCCTACTACATTACTGTATATTTTAGCCCGTCATTCATACCCATTCACATTCTAACATTTACTGCATGCAAATTTTTGCTGGTTTTGTGTAAGAAAATTTCATCAGTATGCATGCTATATCATTGTTCTGATTCTGGATAAAAATGTGAAACAACACAAGGCTGAGCACGGGGTACTCATGACATCCCCTTAGAAATATATCCCCTTGGTGGCTTCAATTGACTAATTAGCCACCTCTGGGAACAGATGTTTGGCTAAGTCCGGGACTGTATCATGATCTCAAATTTTGCCATTTGACCACAGGTATACCAGAAAAGCCTCTGTATACTCAAAGGGAGTTTTCAGAAGAGTTCTTAATTTTTTCCTGCATGTCTGTGTGTGTGTTTGCATGTGCATATGCATATGTGTGTGTATGTTTACATAAGGAATAATGCATTCCTTTTTTTTTTTTATAAGAAGCACTATGAACTAGCTTATGTTACAGGGGTGGAGTCTCTGTGTGATCAGTGTCTGAAACCTCTCTGGGTTTTGTCACAAACTGATCCAGCTCAAAAGTTTATCGGGAAAAATTAAGCTCTCAAAGAAATCTTGGCAGTCTTCTACATTTTCCTGGACTTTAGGGAGCGATTTTGATTTGTGATCTCTTAAGTCTGTAACAATTTGCTATTTCTAATTTATTGCTTCATTTGTGACTGCTGCTACGGCAAGGTAAATTTATTCTGATTTGCACAACCTAAGTCCTTCCTCTGACAGTGACTAATTATTACCTGAGTTAAAATAATGAAAGTGTCGGAAAGTGTCCGAATGCAATTTGTTAGGAAAACATGTGGCATGCTGTGTTACCCCAGTCCAGAAAAGCCTAAGTGATCAGAAACCATGGAGAATTAAGATTTTTTTTCCCCTCAAAGGTTATAAATCAATGTAGAAAATTTTAGAAACTTCCATGGCAAAGAACTGAATTTGGTGAAGCAAGGGGCACTTGTGGGCTCTTAAATATCTTGTATTTTAATAAAAGTAATTTTTTAAGGGAATCCACCATAAAATTACATGATAACAACATTAAGGAAGTAGAGAGAACCAATATTTATTGAATGCCTACTATGTTTTTGGCTTCACTGGGTGCTGGGCACATTGTATGTGTTATTCCTATGTGGACTCATTTTAATTTTTCTTATTTTATTCCCCAACATATAAAGACTCAGAGTTTATGCAATTTTCCCAAGAACATAGCTTATCAGTATGAGAGCTGTATTTCAAGCACCGATTTCTCTGATTCAAGAGCTCATGCTCTCTCCTTCATACCAAGATTTCACTTAAAGCTGATTTTACTTAACACGTGCATCAATTTAAATATATAAAATTATCCAACAGAGCTGCTATTCGAGAAGCTACATTTATGAAACCACATGTATATGACACGTAACTAATTATTAAAACAAGGAGTGATGAATGCAGACTGAAGTGATTAAGAGAATATGGTGGAGAAACACAATAGCTAAAGACGTCTTTATTTGTATCGTATCCAAAAGCAATGTCTGGCCCAAAGCCGGATTCTTTCTGACATCCACCTTCTTTGTAATTTAGTTACTCAGTCTCCAAATATATATATATATTTAATTTCAAGACCTATTCTCTCTAAAGATTTATGACCCAAATACACTAAACATGTCAGGATTTCTCCAGGTAAAATATGTATAATCATGATAATAATTATGGTTAAGAAAAAAGTAAGTTTCAAAAGGGGCTTCATTTAAGTTAACGGTATGATTTTTGTATGCACAGTAAATGTATAAAATGCAGTAACTAAATTTTGGCAATCTTATACTGCAATATAATAAAGAGATGTTTATGTTGGAAGCTTTGCTTTTTCACATTAAACTCTGGCAAGTTATTAAGATTGGTACCTAAATATTTCAGAGGTTAAGATACTTCTGCTTACAAGGCCCCTGAGATACTTACATTGTGAACTTAAAGCACTGCTTCAATTTCATATTTTGCATTAAATATTATTAACCAAATATCTGTTAAACTATTGTAGATAGTGTTCATATAAAGTAAGGATTTCTTAATTCTATTATGAAGCTAATTATGAACTTTTTTTAAAAAAAAATCTCACGGTGCTGATAGATGTTCTAGATGTGGCCAGGCAGGAACCATACCAGCACAACACAATGACACCTAGCTGGGTCTCATAATCTTCAAACTTTTTAAGAGAGTTCTTCCTGGAAACATGGTTAATCAAAAATATTCTGTATGGCCAAACTGATTTTCAATGCAAATGTTCATTGATGGATGAATGGATAAATAACATGTTGCATATACATTATAATGGAATATTATTCAACCCTAAAAAGGAAAGAAGTTCTGACACAAGCTATAATATGGATGAACCTGGAGGACATTATACTAAATGAAATAAGCCAAACACAAAAAGACAAATACTGTGTGACTCTATCCATATGCGATACCTAGAGTAGTCAAATTCATAGAGACAGAAAGTAGAGTGGTGGTTCCCCCAGAATGGAGGCCAGGGCAGAGCGGGGACTTGGAGCTCTTGTTTAATGGGTACAGAATTTCAATTACGGAAGATAAAACATTTCTGGAGATGGATGATAGCGATGTTTGCTCAATAATTTTAATGTATTTAAGGCCACAGCATGGCACATGTAAAAAGGGTTAAAATGGTAAACTTTATATTATGTATATTTTATCACAATAAAAATTGCTGCCTTTCAATTTAAGAAATACATGGTCTAGTAAAGTCATTGTTAAAAATGTATCTGCTGGTAGGGACAAGTTAGGATAGAGGCAAAACAAGGAAAGTTTTAAAAGTTAGGCAAAGTATTTTTAAAAAAACCAATTACTGTATTTTTGAATAGGTAATATATGCACAAGATAAAAAATGCAAATTTTTCATAAAGTTAGGCAGTGAAACTTAAGTTTCTCTCTTCCTATTTCTCTCTTCACTGGAAGCAGCATTATTAGCAGTTTTTGGTAGAGCCTTCCAAGAGATTCTCACATAAATATATAAGTATTTACGCAAGTTTTTAACATCTCAAATGCTAGTACTCTGTGCTTTCTTCGCATAAAAAATATCTTAGAAATTCTTCATTTATAATGCTCCCTGATTCTTCTTCACTGATGGACACTATTTGAGTGCATGAGTGTACCATATCAGTCATCAATTTGATGGATATTACACTTTGTTTCCAACATTTTAGAATCATAAGTGGATCTTCAGTGTGACCATTGTATTAATGCCATTTTACATTATTGGAAAATAAAATATTTAAAAAAGTTTGACAATTATAACAAGTTTGACAATGGGGAATTATGGCTGCTTGGATCAAATATCGAAAGTTACAGCTCGATCTATCTGGAAGGATGGATGATGAAGGGTTTCTCCTTAGACAGAAGCTAAGTTAGAAAGTTGGAGTGTGAACCGAGCTAAGGCAGGGACTGGGCAGTAGTATAAAGAAAGAAAAAGGAGGGAAGTAATAACCAGCTTTCAAGCAAGGTAACATTTCAGGACTTACTGACAAAAGTATGGGAAAGGGTAGTTTAAAGTTTTAAGCTTCAAAGACTTTAGATTTCTCGACTGGGCGTCTGCAAAATTCAGTTCAGTGCCACATTTACTGACTTGTTACTGATGTGCCTGGATTGTGCTCTAGATGGGAATGGAAGCAGAATACTCTAAATCTGTGTTAGGTTTTGATACTTCTTTAAAAATCATTATGGCGGGTGCACAGGATCTAGAAAACATGCAGGTCTGAGAGACCGAGGACGACCTCTGTTTACAACTAATGACAGGTCTGTGCACAGCACAGCACACCCTGTGGGGGCTTGATTAATTAATATTTAATCAAGGTGACTAACTCACCTTCGGTATGAGGGGAGGTCATGAACTCGTAATGGTCTCCTCTTACACCAACAACATAGAGTGCTTTCCTTGGATTTCTGAAAACGGGCACCATCTCTGTTTCAGCAAACAAACATATGCGGTTCACAGCACATGGACCAAGAAAAGACGTGTTGAATGAACGAAAGAAAGAACGAAAGGAAGGCAGCCAGTTAAGAATATTGGTCCTAGAGGTGAAAAAAGCCAGATTTGAGGTAATATCCCCACAAACAAGGTTTTATTTCACGAAACCAAGCTGGAGGGTATTAAAGCAGAAGGATGTTTGCGGATCTTGTGGAAAGAGAAGGAGCTTCAGAGACAAACCTGCCTAGGTTTAAATCCCACATTAAAAACACGATAATTTTTGGTTTGGAGCAAGTTTCTTAGCTTTCTAAGTCTCAGTTTTGTTGCTCTTGAAATATACATGTAATAAGACCTCTTTTGTGTACAAATTAAACAAGACGACACACAGAGTGCTGATCACAGTGTCAGGAATAGGGTGTGTATTCAGTCAATGCTTCTACTTCTTGTCACATTCTTCTTTTGTAGCTCCAAGTACTGTGTCCAGGATTAAATAATCACATTTGGAATTTAGTGGAAGACTGAAGGTCTACAATTTTTGGCAGTGTAGTGTGACGTTAAGAAAATAAACTGTGGAGCCTGAATGCATGAAACCCCATCCCAGCCTTGTTACCTATCAACCACGTAACTGCTACAAGTACATGCTTTCTTTTCTGTTATCCCCACTAACATGGAGATAACCAAAGTGCCAATTCATACAGCAGTGTGTTTGGAGGAAGTCATGCATTTGCAGTGATTTTCACAATGTAAGCATTTGGAAAATGGTTGGTGATGAAATAATTTATTGGCATGTGAAGGAAGCTGTTCTTACCCATTTGCTGGAAGTAAAGTATATTGCTATTCTGCATTTAACTACCTGAAAGACTGCAGAGAACCCTCTAAATAAGTGGCCATTCAATTATTGTCTAAAGGTACGTGTAAAGAGAATGCCCATCCTAGGTTTATAGACTTGCAGAATGTTAGCACAGAGAAGGACCCCCATCAGACTTTGAGAAAAATACTCTCACATCTTTCCTTTTTGAATGGCGTGATAAATAGAAACTAACTGGACAGTTCTGTTGTGTTTAATATGTTTGAGCACACTGTCTAAAATCTGCTTTAACAGTATAGTATCTATGGAATATTTCCTGTGAGAACAGGTTTTATTATTAGATTACATTTTGGGAGATAAGACCAGTCAATAAAGGATTTTTTTCCAACCCATCTTGCCAATGGAAAAACCTGTTTTTAAATTACTCCAAGACCTTCTTTGTAGGAGGCTGCGAAAAATATACCCATGAATCATAAAATTGACAAGCCCTAGGGCTGGCGTGGGCCTGGTATAAGAGATGCAAAGAACAAAGATAAAGGTGCACGACAGGTATGCAGGGACAGGGAGAATTAAAGATAAACAAAAGAAGTCCCTATTCGATGAGAGGGGTGAGGCAGGATGCTGTACTTAGAATGCAGAAACAAAAAGCAAAGTGGGAAAAAAAAAGCAGTTGAACTGGAAAGAACCAGAAAACAGCCTTTATTTCAAATATTAGGACGTAAAAACCGGATGATTCTATTGCATAATTGAGACTTAATTGGGCGACAAAATGCTGCACTTCCACTCTTGCTACTATTGCTTTTATTTTTCAGTTTAATCCATCTTCAGTCACAAAGGTTTTCTTCCTTTTTCTTAATCTCCTATCATCACCAGTAACAGCTCACCTGTTTTAAAAATATCTTGACCCAAATAAGAAAAGCCTCTTTTGAATTAATTACTCCTCATGGGATAGTGAAGGTACTTCCCTTAATTCAAAGTTATACTTGCAGGGCAAAAGGAAAAAAAAAAAAAACCCAAACCAAAACAAAACTCACAGCTCTCCCTTGCAAGTTCATCTAATAGGAGAGGGGTAAAAAAGTATTGCGTTTAAATATCCATTTTGCCTATAAAGGTATTTTCATATCTCACAAAACCAAATTCCTCTGTAAGACTGACATTTCAGAAGAGGAGGAAAGGCAGACAGGTGAACTCAGATCAAAATGGATTTTGCCAACCTTCCATTTTAAAGGTCAAGGTTGTTGCAGTCTACTGTTGTGTTTTTAGTCTAAAGCTCCAGGCTTCATTTCCAGCTTTCAGGAAATGCCCATGAACAAAAGGAGGAGAATTTTTCCCTTGCTCTCTCTGGGACTTCAAACGCCTGCCTATGGATGCCTTGTGTTTAGGACAGCAAAATGACTTCCTGTCATGTATTCTATTCTAGAGGTGGAGGAAGGATGTACAATTTATTAATTCATGATTTTTGGACAATTTTGAAAAAAATGGCACGTGAGGTAACCTCACGCTACGTTACTGTGGATTACAATGGTTCATTGTGTCCAGTGTTTATGTATTTACCTTCTGGGATGATTTGACTTCCACCTTCCTGCTTTCACCTGTCAGATCATTTACTCTCACTCTGGAGTTTGTTCTTGGAGAGCTTTAAAGACCGATCAAGACTGTCTGCGTTCTCTTGTGAACGGAGAGAATCTGCCTCTGTTATCTTGGACTAATGTGCACGTATCTGTCCTGACTGCATGCACACACTGCATCCTGGCTACACGTGGGAAATTCCGCACGGCTTTTATCCTTGCAGAGCACACAGCCAAGGGGGAGAATTCCTTGTAATAAGATGAATTTAGGTCTCCTGTTTTTGGGGAAGATGATCTATTTGTGTAAAAAGTTCCAAAAAGGACCACTTTCACACGCACAGATTCTAAGATACATTCATATCCTTCACAGACGAGGGTAACTTTAATTTTGACTTGATTACTCTATAGATGCTTGCTTTATGCTGCCATTTATGCTTTATGCCTCTTGTCTATGAGGTTTTAAATAGTTATGTAAAATATCATACATGGGTATGGTGCATTTTGTGATTTTTTTGATATATTACAATTATTTGCAATATTTAAAAATATTACAAAGTTACAATACACAAGTTTTCTGGTATGTTAATAATATACAATATACTATAGTATACATTATACATGATCATTACACACACACACACACACATACACACACATACACAAAGAGAAAAAGATTCTATGTTTCTTAAACTCAAGCAAGATATAAGTTCATGGAGTGTTAATGATGGAGGAGTTCTCAGAAATGATTGAAAATTAGCCTCAATTTTTAAGATGACTTAATCAGGACCTAGAGTACCCAAAAAGGCGGTCCAGTGGCAGACAGATGGTTAACAGCAATGCAGGGTGTGGAATCTGTTCCTTCTGGGTCCTGGCCCAGCCAACCCTCAGCTCCTCATACTCAGCCACCAGCTCTAATTTTCTGTAGACTTGAGATGCTCAGAATTTGTCTTCAACACCATCAGATTGCACAAAATAAGCACGTGCAACTGAACCTCTTAGGTTCCGAATATTTGACATTTAACACCCAGTACTGAGGAATATCTTTGACCCATCAGTGCTACATCTGAACCTGAAAGAAAAATGTTTATGTTTGTCATTAGACATAGATATGCCTGTCTCCCTTCCCTGCTCTCAGAGACATATGCCTCTATTGTCAGCTCCGTTTCCTGTGTTTAACCCATGCTCTGTCTCCTCTGATTGCCCCTAATGGAGCTTGACAGTTGTAGAGTTAATCCAAGCTCTGGTCTCCAGGTTTCACCTCAGGAAACAATCGGTCCCCAGGGTTTTTAGGCTTCTTGCAAAGCTATATTCCCCCAGAGTCCTTTCCCAGCCCAGCTGGGGAGCTTTTCCCATTGTCTGCCAAATGGACACCAATTAAGTCAACTGTTCCCCAATTAGAATTTTGCAGAATTTATCTTGTTCTCTTGTACTCCGGCTCCCAAGCAAGGGTCTGTTTTTGGAATTAGTTACAGAAAGAAGAAAATAAATAAATCACAGGCCTTTCCTGTAACGTGATACCCCTGGGTTTTTCCTGTCAGCCATTCACACAACGTGATCCTGGGATATATGGCAACTGCCTGGTAGCTCTGAGGTTTATCATCTGCGCTGTGGGGCTGTCTCAAAGCAAAGGGCCAGCGCTTGCCCAGGAAGGGCACTCCGGTGGCTGGGAAGAGGCAGGAAAGCTCCTCTTTGTACCCAAAATGAGGATTTGCTTTGAAGACATGAAAGCCTGGTGTTTTGCTTTCTGGAGGAAATGCCCCTCCATTTGGACAGCCGACTTTAAGGCAGATGTGTTCTTGTGATGAAGGATTTTGCAGAGCGTGGCATTTCCAGGCAACGTTTAAGATGTCAATCAGTGGTGTTTGAAATCACTCAGGCTGTCACAGCTGGGTGACACTGGGGCTGCATTGGGAGTCTTTAGAGAATGGGGGAGGTTGTTGACATCAGAATGCACTTGTTTGTTAAACACAGTCAATCACAAATAATATCTCCCTGAAAGAATCCCATTTATTGTCATATTTTCTAAGCATTCATTCAGCGTGTTCCTTTGGTGTAGGCACAGAGGAAGACAGGTGGCTCAGAGCCCCACTCCTCAAACTTTAACAAGCACGGGGGTCGTCACCTGGGATCTTATTAAAATGCAGAGTTGGATCCAGCAGTTCTAGGGTGGGGCCTGAGATCCTGCATGTTTCATAAGCTCCCAGGTGATGCTGAGGCTTTGAATCTCCCACCACAGTCTGAGTCACAGGACTTTAGATTGAAACCTTGTAGCTAAAAGTTACATTCTTATTGCATTGGGTACACAATGACAAAAAAGTTTGAACATTCAGTAATTAACATTTTTCCCCCTAACAGTATCCAATCATTTATATGCTCATTAATTAATTCATTTCTTTGATACTAGTTATTAACAATTTATTATGTGTGTGGTATTCAGCTGTGTACTAACATACAGAAACAGACAATAAAGTCACGGACATTCAGGCAACACATAAGGAAATGGAGGTTTGGCGTCTATGAATGTATCGATTGCTATAGGAGCAATAATAATCCCTAAACCCAGTGATTCAAAATAGTCACAGGGTAGCTGGATTTCTTACCAGCTCATGTCTCCCCAAAATGCAAAGGCCAAATGTATATAGCCTTGTCCACTGGCTCAGAACTGGGTCAGCACCAATTAAAGGCTCAGCCTCAGTTTGGTGAGGGAGGATACTGTACAAGTCCACAAACTCTGGACGCATGTTGACCTGGGGGGACGTCACTGGCCACTAGCAGCCACAACATAAAATGGCCGGAATGAAGAAAACAAAATTAAGGATCGTAGCAGTTCAGAGAAGAATCGGATCAGTAGAAGCTGAATTTTTAGAAGGCCTCCCCAAAAGACAGGGCAAAAGAGACGAAAGAGTCATTTACAATAGTTACATAGTTATGACTTTCATTCCTAAAGTTAAGCAAATGCTTACTGAAATAAATCAGAAAATAACAAAAAAGCAAAAAGCCACCTATAATCAAATTATTAAGTGGATAACTATTTTAAAGAGGCTCTTCATCCTGCTAAAAGAAACATAACACCAAAGAGTAAGATCTGAAACAAAAAAGCTAAAGGCCATGCAGAAAATTATATGTTCTGGGGGAGAGGGCCCTCTTAAAAGCATAAGATGACAATATATCAACGATCTAGGTTGGTTTTAAATAATGTGCTTCACGCTTACTGCAGGCTGTGAAAGGAATTCCTTAGCTTGTCACAAATCACCAACAATCCCTCCAGACTTCACTCAGCAGTCAGATACAATAATGTGAAAATTCATACCTCCACACACTCTTCAGCTATATGCCACCACCTAAAAGAAAATACCAACTATTAGCGAAACGAGGCTGACTCAATTTTCTCTGAATTATCTTTGTTTGGAAAGTGATCAATAAACCCTGTATAAAGGGAAAATTGACATCTACATTTTAAAAAGAGAACGGCTGCCTGAGAAGCCATTTCTCACTCTCTGTAGTTAAATCCAAATAAGAAAAAGAAAAAAATTCAAGGGAATGTATCTTAGGCCTGTGTTTACAATAGTCAAACACCCATCATTTATCTGGCTTCCAGCATTAAGAAATAATGACTTAACATTGTGAAACACACATAGCTGTTCCTTTTCTCCTTTCTTTCTGTTCGATGTATTTCTTTGCCTTCCCTTTCGTTCTTTGCTTCTTCTGTCGCCAGCCACCCCACGCTACATTCTGGGCAGCTTTCCAGGCCTGGTGTTCTTCCCTATCCTTCTCTCTGGTTGTTATCCTATGAAAGTAATGGCATAGCGTTATTAAAATATCATTACTTTCTACAGGGAAAAGTAAGAGAATGCTTTTCTTTAATTTACCATTAATGAGGCCACTTGGAGAGGTGCCCAAAGGACCTGCAACTTCTGCTTCAGATGATGGGAAAACTTCCAGATCTTGGTAGGATCCAGTATAAAAATTTGTGGGTGTGTTGGGGGACTTGAGACCACCCTGTCATATTTCACCAGGGACTTAGTCTCACTGTCTTAATATCCATCATCCTCGGAGGTGCAGAAATCACGCCAGAGGGCTATAGAAGGGATATTTCTGGCCGGACCCAACGCAGGACAGCCTGAACCGCTTACAAGAAAGTTTGTTTTTAGGAAATTTCCAGTCCAATTATGCTCTCCCCAGAGACGTGAATAGTTCAGAAAGCATTCAGATAAGCATCCACAATTTTGGGAACTTAGTAAAAAACAGAACTAACAATTTTTTTGAGGCTTGGACGTCTCTGGCTAAAATAGCTCTTGCGGGGTGAGGCAGCCTAGCCTGGTGGTCTCAGAATAGAGGTTAGGATCAGGAGATGTTGGGTGTTACTGCTCCAGCTTCCTCTCTGGCTCGATGGGTGGCCTGAGGAATAAAATGAGAGCCAACCTCTGGATTTGAGAAAAAGGGACAAATATAACGATCAATCCCATGTTCTTCTTTGAAATGATTGTTTTGGTTAATGGGAGTTAAAAAAAAGTAAACACTTTCCAGCCTAAGAATTATAATACATGGGATTCCTGGGCAAGTCATTTGAGGTGTGCTCAAATCCTCCTCAACGGAATCCCGTCTGTCCACTTACCCTGAATAGTTATTTAAGATTCCCACAGCACCGTAAGTTCTTCATGGCCTCCGGTCAGTTGCACTTCTATTTTGGGAGGATAATTTTAGATCAACATGGTGCTTAATATTGGCTTACATGCTTAACTAATGTTTATCCTTTTTAGAGAACACCACACTGGAAGCATCGCACACATATTAGGCAAATTTTGAGGGGTTAAAGGATAGTATTTTTGATTGAAAGAGACTCAAAAAGAGATCTATTACAGAGAGATACTATGGAGACATAATACAATTTGAGGGGAAAACACATTTATTAAGTTTTCCCTCTTGAAATATGTGGCCTCCCAAGTCTACATCGACTGTATGGATATGGGTAAACATAGCTTCTGATGATTCGGGCTGCAAGTGATAACAATCCAACTCGTTTTGGTTTAACACATTGACTGCCACATGAGTTGTATTTAACTCAGGCTAGTTTTAACCCCATGGCCTTGTGAAGCAAAAACCTGCAGTTGGTTAATGAAAATCTTACTTGTTGATATTCTTATTGTTACAATTAATATTGACAATTTAATTCTAAAAACAGGGATTGCATTGTATATAACTGAGGCACAGAAAACAATAAAAAATAACAAATTGGAAAGAATCATTTTGTTTTAATAAAACATCGTGCCCCAGGGGAAAAAAAAATTTTTTTTCTGGTGTGGCAGTCAATGTGTTAGACAGTAATTGAAATTTATTGCCTTCAGTTGCACAATTGAAAAGTCCAGAGGTTTAGAGGAGAGACATTTGACCACAGCTCAACTCCGTTTCTCAATGAATCTCCGTGCTGTGCCTCTTCTGCCTCTTGTCTTCGCCTACAGGTCAGCTTCCTCAGTGGTGGCAAAATGGCTGAAGAATCTCAGAATTTGCATCCCGGCACAATACTATCCAGGAAAAGAGAAAAATCCTTTCATAAACCTCATTCAATGTCCTGATTGGATCAATATTCCATCCCTGAACCCACCATGCTGGTACGATGGATGAAATTAGGCTGATTAATATAGGAGCTAAGTAGGATTTGAATGTGGTTGCACCTCAAGTCAATCTCACCCACTTGGCTGCTACCCAGTCGGGGAGAGGCATGATGGATGCTGGGGGAAACCAACAGAGTCCTTTGCAATGGTAATGATCACCCCTTTTTAAAGGTGAACGAATTTGTGTGTGTGGTTAAGTGATTCATTCAAGATCCCACAGCCAAAAGTGATATCAAAGATCTCTCCATGACAAAGTGATCTTTCAAAATGCAAATCTGATCACATTTGCCCCCTGATCAACCTTCATCAGACATTCCCATGATCTTCAGGAGAAAACTGACATCCTGGGCCTAATTTTCAAATACCTTTGTGTCCTGATTTCTGTCTTTCATGCCAAACTCATCTCAGACCACGTATTAAACTATTTGATGTTTACTGTGCATTGTTTTAGATTCTGTTTCCATGCTTAGCCCTCTGGCATGCTCCTACAGTACAGTATTACCTTACTGTATCATGACATTATTTTTCAAATTTTTGGCAATTATCCATTTGTTTACAGACAGTATAGAATCAGGGTTAAAAGCAAGGTCTTTGGAGTCAGCCAGGTGAGGTTACGAACTGTGAACTCCCATGTGGGCACAAAGGACTTGCCCCAACACTGTGCTAAGGGATTTGACCAAATTTAGCCTGGCTTCCACCTGCACTAGGTCATGTCCCAAAAGGTGATCCCAAACCTTGTACTGAGTCTTTGCTCAAGGAAACACTATGCTGCCAACCTGCACAAAGCATATCTTCTTTAATTTCCCATTTCCCCACAGCCTCCCTAATCTCTTTTGTGTTCCCCCCTTTGCACTTCCCTTTAAAAACCTCAGTCACCTTTATGTTAGTTGAAATAGAGCTCAGTCTATACTGGAGTCTCTCCTTTCCTATTGCAGTTGTCTGAGCAAACTCTGTCTTGACACCTCCAACATGTGTCTGGTGCTGTTCCTCTTTGACAAGGGTTGGAATCCCAGGCGGCTGCTTAAGAGTTAAGAGATCTTTAGCAAATTAACTTCTCTAAGGCCTCATTTTGCCCACCTGTAAAATGAGAATAATTAGGCTCACCTCACAGGGATAAGATGAGCATAAATACATTTAGTCCAGGCCCTGGCACTTAATGAGCCCTTAATATTCTATTTCCACGTTTGAGTAGATCTCATGCCTGAAAGTGGGGATCTACTTTATTTTTTCTTCTATCTTGTTTCTTATTTTTGTTTCCTGCCAAGATACCCAGTTGTGTTGTCACTGCTTTTTATTAGTTTTATGTGCCCAAATCATACCCAGCGTTTTCTCCAAAGCATCCTCAAGTCTAATTTCTTTGCTTGTTTATCTTCTCCCCTGCTGGGCCTTTCTCTTTCAACCCTGTGGTGGCTACTTGGGGGCTTTTGAATTTCATTGAGGAGGCCATACCTACAGCATGATCTTTGCCCTTAGGGACTTAATCAATTGAGAGGGTTCCATACACTTAATTTGACCTTTCCCCGGCTGTTTTGAATCAACTGAAAGTTTTACCTAGCATTTGTCCCTCCAAGTCTTATTATGTAATAGAGGTTGTTATATTTTCCACCCTTGCAGGGCATAGGATATCTGAAATCACCCTGTTCCCTTTCATTGCTCCCTGCAAACTGGCATTTTTCTTCCTTGAGCTCATCTCATTCTTATAATATCTTGACAAATTCAATTAACAACTGCTTAACATTTTGTTTTTCAAAGTCTTCTTTTATTTCAACAGGCAGAGTTCATCTCTCAAATGAACACAGGTTACTTATTTTCTATATATACTTTTTGAAGTGCTTAAAGTTACTTTTTAAAAATTATTTTATTTTTAATTAACAAACACAATAATTACATATATTTGTAGGGTGCAATGTGATATTTTGTTATATGTATATGTTTATGAACAATTAAATCAAGCTAATTAACATGGTGATTGCCTTATTTTTGTGATCAGAACATTTAAAATCAACTCTTTAAGCAATTTTGAAATATAGAGTACATTGACATTTGCATGAGAGTGTATTATCCAATATAATACAAATATTTCCAATATTTCCAACGTATGATATTGGTTTCCTCACCTCCACTGCCCCACTGATCAGCCAATGTCATGTAGTCTTAGCTTTTGTTATGAGGGATTCTCACTTCTACCTCCAGTGTCTGCACTAATCAGGTGAAGAAAGGCTACACTGGTGATAAACCCCCAACTCTCAGTGACCTATCACATGAAAGATGCTTTCTTGTTTACTCAAAGTCCCCCATAAGTACAGCAGCTCTCCAGGGTGACAAGCTTCTCAGGAAAAATTCGGGGATCCATGGTGCATGCACCTGGCAGATACAGCTTCTGGAACACACGTCCTTCTGGGTCTCTGCAGGGAGGGAAGGAAGAACATGCAGAACTCACACTCTCACTTAAGCACCTCCAGCTAGAAGTGACACTTGGTTTTTTTTAGTCTCTGTTGACCAGTCTAGTGGTTCCAACCTAACACAAAGAGTCTGAGAAATATAGAAAGCAAATGGAATGCACAGATGAGCACTTCTGTTTTGTCCTGTCTTCCCTTTTATCTTTTCTCTTGCTCACAGATTTTAAGCTGAGAAAGCATTCTACCTTTTCAGATATCTTTGTCTTGGACATCCAGAAGAACAGGATGGGGCCAGATGTGATAAACCTTCTGTTTATGGGACAGGGAAACATGGTAGCTCCATGTTTCCAATCTGACAGCAAAGAATAGCAAGAGAAATAGTTTTCTAAGTGGAAAGTCAGTACATTTACCTGGAGTGAGTTACTTCTGCAAAGTACTGGTTCTATGTCTCCAAGGAAAGTTTATTTTGGGAAGTAGAGGATTGTTTGTGTGTGTGTGTGTGTGTGTGTGTGTGTGTGTGTTTTGCTTTTGTTTCTTAATGCTAATACTTAGGCCCAATCCTGGAAGCTCCAATGTAACTATCTGTGGTTAGACCCACATTTCAACATTTCTCCAGGCAGTTTGGATAATCAGACCAGTTGAGTGACAACTGGACACACATCACCCAGGAATAGGGGACCCAGTGTAAGAGGTGACAGATTGAAAATGTTGGCAGGAAAGTAACAAAAAGATATTTTTGGAAGCAGAGGATACAACAGTCAGTCAATGGGAAGATGGATCGTCTAGTAGTGAAAAGAAGGAAGATATATCTTCATCTGCAACAGAAGAGAAGATGGCAGAAAGAAGAGATTGTGAGACACACCGCTGGCAGCCTCCAACTCTCCATTCACTGTTTCACTTATTTATTTAATACTTATCTAGTAGCTTTGGTCATCAGGGCCACAAATCCAGTGCTGGAGAAGACAACCATCTTGTCCTCGGGATGCTCCCAGCTGGGGGACACAGGAGGTAAGAATGCACCGTGATGTGTGCAGTGACAGTGGAAGAACATGGAAGGCAAGTGAGTGGGTCAGAGAAGACTTTTGAACAGAAGGAAATCCTTTCCAGAGCTTTAAGTGTGAAATAAGTAAGGGATGCCACCGTCTTAAATCTTTTCTGAGACAAATGAGGTATGCAAAACAAAGAAACAAACAACTGAATGCTGGCCTCATTGCCCCGAGGGTGCTGGAAAGAACACAAATTTGGAGACCAACCAACCCGGATGGCAACTCCAGCCCCAGTGTTAGCTGTGGGACCTGGGCATTTACCCTGCCTCAGTTAACAATGGGCATATTAACACCTGCTCTTGTGGACCAAATGAGATCACTTGACTACAGCAGCCAGGACTGGGTTTGGCTTAATGTTCATTTTCTTCCCTTTCCCAACATCCATAATCTTCTAAATAAAATAGGAATAGTAGAGCACAATATTCAAGATAACCTCATGACAGGTGCAGCAAGAGCAGCATTGGCTATTTTCTCCAAGATTCCCAATGTGGGCTGATGGTTGACAGAAATTCTCTTAGGGAGGAGCGAAAGATGGTGCAAATTTAATTACCAACTGTCACCTAACTTGGTTTGATCTAGGGACAGATACAATATAGAATTTGGGGAGAAATGGACAAGTTGTGTGTTCTCTAAGCATTCCCCCATGGACTTTCCATAATTGTGAAGTGGCAGTGAGTTCAAAGTAACTCTACCTGGTAGCTCACACAAATTTGTTTTTAAATCCATGTGTTCCAACTAAAAATCTTGGAATCTTTCTATTAGGAAGTGTAAAATATGTTAAAAGCTCATGATGAGGTCACTTCAGCACTCCTTAGTCTAACTTTTCCTAATTTGCCTTCAGTCTATGGCAGGGAGAGCACTTCACATCATCTTCCTACCCTGAAGCATCACTGGAACTTTACCTGGGAAATGAACATAAGGTATTTCACCTACTACCTAGTGCAGTGCCTCAGAGCTCCATCAACTATTTTCTGGGTATTATGCTTGTTTCAAGAGTTAATTTTCTTGCAGCTTTTGTAGTTTAATGGTGCTTTTAAGTAAACGTTATTCCCTAACAATATTAAAGAAAGGGCCTAAGTGAAATCCATTTGGATTCAAGGAGGCTCTCCAGACTCTTAATGCTCAGCTAATCAGCGGATCGTTGGCACAGTGGGTTGTGACTGTTCCCTTGCAGTGTGGCCTCTGGAACGGCTCTGGCTTATTGAGGCAACATTCTAGCCCTCACTATGTCAGGATGTTCTCCACACCAGGAGGAACCAACTCAAGCACAGATGTTTCAGTGTGAGGTGCTGCAAAGCAGTGGTAGTGGCATGGGCCCTACCACCATACATGGTCTTGCTTGTCCAAGGACAGCTTTCCCAGGCACACAACCAACCTTCACTTTGACACACAGGAAATAGATCCCCAGCCAACTGCTTAAGAGAGATTTACAAGTGGAGATTTAATATCTGTCCTCCATGGACTGTTCCAAAATTGTACCTTGTCCACCCACCTTTTCTCAACTCATGTCTTCAGATGCTGTGGGAAGCAGCAGATGCCGGATCACCATGGGACCCCTGCAGTTAAGAGTAAGAAAGTCCTCGTTTGTCAGCACTGGGCTGTGTCTTGGGTCTTAGTGTAGGGGGAAGAGCTTGTGCTCTGGAACCAGGCCACCTGGGTTCTGTGTGGTCAGTGATCCTCTGAGCTGGCTACTTTACCGTTTGGTGCCTCACACCCAGTTAGCAAAACTGAAGGTGGTAACTGTGTAGGGTTCTTGAGAAGAATACAGGTAACTTGTTTAAAACACTGTCCAACACAGATTTTCCCCTGTTTTTCTGTTACTAAAAACTGTGGACGAGAACTGCTACAAAGATTCTAAGAAGATTTACAGCTGATACCAGAGACAACTTTTAGTGGCAGCCAGCTCTCCTTTTTCTTCTCTAGGAATGTCAAATTAAGAGTAGTTTTAGGGGACTTCAGAGCTTTAAACTCCCCAAACACAGAGTAAATAAATATCTCAATTTTCTGCACTAAACCTTGATCATATTCTAAGTGTTTTATGTATATGTTGACTTATAATCTTTCTGGTCACCTATGAAGTAACCCTACTATACCTATTATCACAAGGAACTTAGCTTCCTCTAGAGAGAAAGTGTGATTACCACACTGGGCTTTAATACCTCACTATAGGTAGGGTTGACATTAAAATACAGGAAGCCCATTAAATTTGAATTTCAGATTCAAAAAAACAAATGATATTTTAATATAAGCATATCCCAAAATATTACATGGGACACTCTTATACTAAAAAGTTATTCACTTGTTTATCTGAAATTAAAGTTTAACAAGGTGTCCCGTATTTTTATATGCTAACTGCAGGGATGTAAGTGTCTCCTGGGTGTCAAACACTGGGCTTAGCCCTTAATACAGTTTATCATGTTTAGATCATACAAGAGCAAGCCATGGAGAAGGTCAATTACAGGGCAATTTATATATCGCCTTGCCAGCTGGTCTGATCTTTCACCCAGCATGCTGATTGCCAACCTCACTTCTGGCATTAGGGCATTTTGTCATATCACAGCAGATTGTTCACATAATTAACCTTTAACTGGGCCTGTAAGACTCTCCCATGATGAGCTATAGGCAGGCTATTTAAAAATCTCTAAAAACAAAGAGAAGCAATCTGAAGCAAACAAAAGAACTTTGGAATTAGACACACACAAAATTCAAGTGCAGAGTCTTCCACTGGCTGTCTCTGTGAACCTCAGTTTCATCGCCTGTAAATTTAACGTTCCCCCCACGGGGTACTGTGGGATTAAAGGAGGACTCTGCGTAAGTGCCTAGCTCAGTGTAGTACATAGTGGGTGTTCAACAAGTCACTGCTTCCTACTCTTTCTCTTTCCATCCTTTAATAATAGGTGATAAATATGAAGACTTTAAATTGTTTTCATCAGTCATCTCCAGAGAGAAACCTTGTTCTAAAGTTTCTTATAGTGAGACCCATGTTGATATCCAACCACTGGGAAACTAGCCCAGGAGCTCTGCCAGCTGGGCTGAAATTTCCAGGGTGGATGGGGGATGGGGACAGGGTGAGGCCAGTTTCCAGGGCAGGCTCACCTTTGAATTGGTGTCATTTGTTGTGTCCATGGGAATTCTTCTGAGGTAGAGTGGGGAAAGCAAGGATCTGGAGGCTGAGATTTTTATCTAGGTGTCTGAAAGAGGATGAATATAAAAAGTGTAATCCAAAGCCTTGTCCTAAGGAAATGTTGAAACTCAAGCTACATCCTTATGAGATTTGGAAAATGAGTGTACCATATTCTGGTCAAAGTGGTGAGTGGTTAGCCCAGGATTTCCCTTTTGTGTGGTGATTTATAGAATCCACTGCTGTACCAATGGAAGGATGGCTTGATGATAAAATTTGCCTAAAAATGGCAAGTAATCCTGGTGACATTCCCCCACCCCCCACCAAATCCTCTGCTAGAGCCACCATGCAAAGACTGCTGTACTATGCAAGGGAGAAAGTCAGTTCTGGTCTAGCTCATATTTATTTATCCAGAGCCAGTCCATAACGGTGCACCTCCCTCATCAGAGCTATCCTTGATTTCTAAGACCAAGAGCACTGTTGGAACACACATCAGCTTGTGCCCTCTTTCATCTAAGGGTGGCATAAAGGAAATGAATCTGAACTTCAGTTTAACTCCCCCAAGCAACTGGTTCAAGGCTAAATTTCATTTCCCTTCCTTATCCAGGCCTTGTAGCATCTCCAGCATGACGTGAAATTTGCTTATGAAATAAAGACAAACACGAGCTTGACAGAAGTGGCATAAATAATCAATCCTTCATATATTTATATAGAAGCCAGGTGCAGCTCATGGATGATCGCTTCATACTTTATTTCTTTGCTTTTCCAAGAAATTCTGATAGATGTAGTGGGGCAGTTTGACATCACCTGGGCATGTCGCTCATATATGTCTTGAAAATTAATCAACTCCAAATCAGACCTAGGAAATGTGAAGGAAAAACAGAATGGAAATCTAAGAAGAAACATCTTCAGAGTAAGCAACAATTGGCATTTTATAATCCGTATTTGATTAATTTCCCAAACTTTGTAAAATGTGTGCATATTGCATTATAGTTTTATGATAGAAAGTCTTGTAGAAGGAGAGAGAAACATTTTATGGGATGAGCTCACTGGTGAGGTTTCCAGCCTCAGTATGCAATCCCCAGACACCAAAATAACTTGGGACCCATTCAAATATTCTCAGCAACACATGAGAAATGCCAAGTTCCGCAGAGAACGGTGTGTGTTACGTGTTTGTTGAATACACATCTTCACAGCAATATGGTATTCCATTTATTAATTCTGTGTGCTGCAGATGGCTTCATTATGTGTACTTAATTTTAGTGCTTAAGTAAACATACACGAAGGGTACATAAGAAATAGGCAAGATATCCTTAAACAAAAAGCAAAGACTGTGTAATGGTGTAGGAGAGCCTGCTGGGAGGAAATCTATTCTAAAACAGTTTGGGGAAAACCTCTTCAAAGGCCTTCAGTGTGTGTGTCTCCTTATTTGTGATGAGGTGGAGAGTCGGAGGGGGAGTAAGATACTAATCAATGAGGCTGTGATTTGCAACGGCAATTACAGTGATCCTATTTTTCGCACAATAATTGCCACATGTTGACTGTGCAGATGTCCAAACACATGGGAGCACTTCTCTTTCCATAAGACAAATGAAGATTTTCACTTTGTTTGGTAAACGTGTCAAGATTTATCACTTTAGTCATGTGCCATACATTAGGGTGTTTATAAAATATGGCTTTCTGCACTCTGGTTATGTAGTTTTATGATTTCAACAACATGGCAGTGATGAAATCAATGTTTGCAGGATTCAAATTTGTCCCAAGTCTCAGAGTGAACTGTGGGCAGCAGTTCAGTGCTTAAAAAGAAGAGAACAAGAAATCCTCACCTACAGACATACACAACAGCCAGATGAACATTCCTGAGCTCCTGTCTTCTGTGTCCGGGAAAATGGTGACCAAATAAAATCACCCTTTCCAATAAGCTTTGACTGAAAAAGGCCTTGGTAGTTGGAGCTTCTGGTTTTTCACTGTAGACTGGCCATAGCAACTGCTTCCAAAATGCAAGGTGATTGAGAAGAATATTAAACTCCTGTGAGATGTAAAGATGAAAGTAAGGGGTGTGTTCTGAGAAGACAGTGAAAACAAGTCAAAGACAAGCCCGGAAGTATGTAATAGTATGTCTGTGAAATCTGAAGACGAAATAAAACATTTCAGAAAAACACAGATTCTGCCTTTGGTCCCATGGCAAGCCGAGACTTGTCTGTTAGAACAGAACTCATACTATTTGGGACGCTCTCTTTCTGGGCCACAAACTAAACTATTCTGAATTTTTATGGCTTCTCCAGAACATGCTCAGTCCACAGAAGCTATGCTTTTTAAAAGAACATGGAAACACATGCATTGATTAGAAAGATACTGATTTACATCTTCAGCTTAATATTTAGGAAAACTCCAAATAGCCAGAGTAAGAGCTGGGTTTTTGTTCTCTCAGCTTCACAAGGAAGCTCAAGATTAAGAGGAAAGACAGTGTTCTAAAAGCTCTCTGGATCTGGGATATATTCGTTCTCTGCATTGTCCCAGAAGTGTATAATTTCACAAAAATGGAATAGGAATATTATTTTTTAATTATGAAAGGGAGAAAATTTTGCAGAATAGAAAAATAACACTGTCCTATACTGTGTCATAAGTTTCCAGTGTGAACATCTTTTTTTCCTCAATCAGACTATAAAATCCACAAAGGCAGAGAATCCTTGGGATTATCTTGTATCTCTTTATACTGCTAGGCATGTGGTTGACAGGTCATAATTAGGTATTGGTAGAATACACATATCAATTTTGTTAAGCACTGTATGCTTATTATTTAACACAGTACCTGGAATAAAGTAGGAATTTATAACGTTTGTCAAGTTGATGAATGGTTGAGATTCCTCTGGCCAGGGCAAAAGAGCCGTGGCACAATGGAAACCCTGATGATTGATGCATATGAACAGTTGTGAGCATGACCCAGAAACATTTAGGCTCTAGCCCAAGAAAAGACCAGAATTTCCTTTAGATGGCATGGTATGTATCATCTGACAACTCCTTGTCTGTAGTTAGAACCAGGACAGGGCAATGTTTCAGTCTTGGACACTCCATTTGCTATAAAGAATCAGACAGAAACTCTTTGGAGTGCTCAATATTAATGGAAAATGTAAGGCTTTTATGGCAGCTGCAGAAAGCTTTGCACCGTCCTCTGGAGAACCATCCATGAAGATCTAGTTTTACTCCACCAGTGTTCTTTGCTGCTCAGGTATTACCTGCAAAATGCCACTCAATAATATGAGCACCCTGGTAAGCGTCTCCAAAACATTCAGGAAAATTCCTGTAATGTAGAGTTGTAACTGGAGAGTTAAGTGGTTCTAGCTTTGGGAAATAACACTGGCCATTACCTTATAAAGAAGTCAAACTGGAGGAATGGAATTCAAAAGCCAAACTAAGGAAATAATATGGAAGAAATGAGCACATGCTCAAACACTGTCTAATGCTATAAGGCCAAAGATTTTCGGAAAATTAACGGTAATTGATCATTCTTACATATTTGGGAAAAAATGGGTTATTACTACTCAAAGAGAAATTTAATTTTCTTATGTATGCATCACTCTGATGTGAAAGAAAATATCCCAACAGTCATAGAGAGGTAGCAATCAGTGATTTCTGGGAGAGAATCCCAAAAGAGAATTGTTTTTCCACTATGGACTTTTTAAATAGTGTATAGGAAGGGCAAATGGAACTAATATGTAAAAACAAAACTAAACAAAAAACCCTAATGTATTTTTAAAATTTTTTTACCCCCATCTTACATCTAGTCTCTATATAGAGAATTTTTTTCAAAAGCCAAACACACGAATACTCACCAGATGGGCAAAGGCTGCCTTGAGGAGGCCTTAATGTAAACACCTGCCCTTCTTTTCTGTGTTGCCCTCATAATTTATGGGTGTTTCAGATGATAATGGGGCATTCTTGTTTGGAAGATATAAATTCTCCCATTCTAAAGTAAATGATAGTATTTCTTGTAGATTTTTACTACCATTGAAGGACACTGGGGAAAATGATGAGACCCCTGATGTTGGAGGGAAAAAAATGATGAATTCTGTTAGATTTCTAATCAGATGCATTCTTTACAATGTTTTGTGGAAAGTTGGGATGGCAGAGACAAAAAATTCAGACATTACTTTAATACATGGAAGAATAGTAAATATCTTTTCTTGCTAACTAAACAGACACCATAAACAAATAAAGGCTTAAACTGGTAAACAACAAACAAACAAGAAAACCCACTATGCTAACATTGTCCTTCTAGATACTACCGGTTTTTCCTATTAGTGTCTATAACACCAGTTCAAGAGATTTATATGGATCTTATATTTTTTAAAGAATCATAAATTGATGTCTATAAGACTTTTGTCAATAAATAGGTTCTATTTTTATACTTCAATGTACGCACTTTTCTTACATTGGGACTTTGTTGCAAAGAATCAACATCCTTGCATTATTTTTTTTGAACAATTTGCCTTTTTGTTTCTGAAATTCAAAGTAGCCATATAAAATCCCCATGGAAGCCATAAAGATGTCCCTCTTTGGTTTACCCCCTTTTTGGATGGCATGCCATTGTGTGTACAGTTGGGGGTGGAGTGTGCATGGTACAAAAAGCCATTACTATCTTTTACCAGACAAAGAATGTAAAGAAATCCAGGCAACATCCCAGTACAAAAGCCTGACCTTTCTGGCCTCTGGGGCCTGAGGCCTAGACAATCATCCAAGCCTGGCTCTTTCCTGAGAACTGCTGCAGGGAAGATCTGAGACAGGACAGATACTGCATCTTTCAGAAGCAAAGTCTGTGGTCTGAGGATCTAACAGGTTCTAGCTCTACAAAGAATAAGTTTGACCGCTCATTCTCAAGGTAACTGAATAAAGGAAAAAGTCAGCAGTACAGACCTTAATTCTTTAAAATTTAAAAGCTAATTTTGTGTCTTTTAGTCAATTTCCTGCACAGGAAGGAAAAATTTATTAACTGCCTTCTGGTATTAAATGGAGTGCTAATGGGTAAGTACAACAATTCAACAGGTGCCAAGTAGATCTACAGAGGCATTATATCAATATTAATCACAGCGCCTTGCAAATGCATTTGTAAAGTGATAGCTTTTTTCCCTCCCCCGTTGAGTTTTCTTTTGGGGAACTATCTCACTCCAAATAATAATATGGCTGTTATATCTTACTCTGGAAAACAGAATGCTATATGCATTCATCCCCCCATGGAAACGCTATCGCACAGGGAGTGGGCAAAATCAATTGCTTAGCTTTTTAAAAAACAATAATGATGAAAGCAGTTGACAGGATGAATAAGGCTTAGGGAGGCATTCCCTCATTCTGAGTCCAAGATTACAACCCCAAACCACGAACATTTGTGTCGAATGCACTCACATGCACTGTGAGAATTTGGAAGCAAGGACTTCTGTACGGCAAAAAGATGGATGTTTGCTGCTTTACATACTGACTTCTATTTTTGTTCTTCATCTTTTTCCTAGAAGTTTAGCCTGATTCAGTTGTCAATGGCAATGCAACAGATAAAGCTACATGTTTTATAAAAGTTTATGGAAAAATTAAGGCCAGTAATTAAGGTCACACCCAATGAGCTTATTTAGATTAAGTTGCTCTCTTATCTGGATCAGGTGCCACTGAGAAGAACAAAAGAAAGATTTTTTCCATTATGAATTTTATTTAAAACCTACGCAGTGGGGCCATTTATTATGTATACTGAAGGAATTCTATCACCAGTGCCACTTGCTGCATCCTACTCTTGGCCATTTTTCTGTAACAGCCACTTAACTTCACGCTCTCCTTCCGATGGAAAGAGAGACGACCTCAGATGGAAATCACTAGACTTCAGAATAATCCTAATTTCTTCAAGATTTAGTGAGGGAGGGGAAGGAGAGTAATCCATTGATTCTTTTTGGTTGTCACCTTCACATTTCTTTGAATGTTAGGATTTGCCTCAACTTCCCTTTCCAGCAGTGAACCTCTTTCTTTTATTTTTAAGGAACAAGAAAGGCTAGAGGGCACTCAGGATGGAAACTTCATTACTGAGCGAAACTGGAATCTCAGGCATGACCAGAGAGAGACGTGGACAGAGCATTATGAAATTTTAAAATAATGGAAAAATGAGGAAAGTGGAAATTGAAGAAATAAAGCCCTATTACCCTGATCAATGCTCACACTTCCTCCGCGCAGGCCACCATTTGGAGACATAGGAATTTGGGATATGGGAGGACAAAAGGGTGGGAAAGTTTTTAGGTCGTATTACGCATCCCTAAAGGCCTAAAGGCTCCTCAGACAAACATGTTGTATACTCACAGACACTAAAGATGGAAAACATTTTAAAAATCTTTCACAGCTACACACACGGGCAATGACACACAGTTTTGTCAGAGGGCATTTAGGCAGAATGCAATGACCACAGTGACCATTCTATCACAAACATCTCTTTTTGCAAACACGGCATCAGGGAATCTTTAATGGTCTTATGTTTGGAAACATGAATCTACTGAAGCATGAAATTTTTAATTCCTGAGAGAAAATGTCCCTGTGTTGTAGTATGATAAGCCAGAATCTTAGAACTCAGAGTTCTGGAATTAAAATTCATATGGGGGACTTCTAATTTGTACTAAAGATATAAAGCCCTGATTTGAGAAGTATAAATATTCAGCTGCCTTGCAGATTAAAAATATACCTTTTCAAAGGAATATTTTGCCTGTGTATCCTTCATAATAATTTTTTTGTATATTTTTCTAAACTAGCACTTAAGTAGATTAATTAAAGCTTTATCTAACATCATACTACTTACTCTGGAATTATTTATTTCCCACCTAAGAAAAACTAAGTTTCAAACACTAAAAAAAAGAGAGAGAGAGAAAAAAAGCAAAAAACAAGCATACACACACACACACACACACACACACACACACACAGAATAATTGTTCATCCTTAGAGAAAAATTTTCTTTTTAATTTCAAATTTCTAACTAACTGAAGTGAAAAATAACAAGCTTACAATGGAAATAAATTCAACCAAGTAGGAGGAACTTGAGAAGTAATAGCAGTGGAGTATAAATTACATGCACACACAGACATTGCCACACAGATATAAATAATCTTGCTTCAAATGGGCCATAAAGTTTAAATTACTTTCCACACCAACAAAATAAGACCCAGGGGGAGGGGGGAGGGGAACACAAAAACAAAAACAGAAAACTAACTAACCTTGGTTAAAATAATACTGTGACACTCTAAGGAAAACACAAAAGAAGTAGTAGTTGATAACTTAATGGTTGCCCTGGGTTTTCATAAACATGTCACTTTCAGCATTAAGAATATCATTAGCTTCTGATTTCTCAGAGTTGAGGAACAAGAGGGGTAAGGGTAGACTCTTGAACTTTGACCTTCTTGAGTCTCAAATTGTTATTCCTAGGATATACACATTTTTGCAAGACTTTTACCATAAGAACATAAAAAAGATCAATAGGAATCAGTGAGGTTCCCACTATTTTTTTGAATTATGATAAAAGATGTAATTAAAACTTTTCACACCTATTGAGTTTTCACAGTATTGAAGTACTTGTTTCTATAAAATAGTAAATAATTTCACAGTGTTTTAAAGACTGAGTTAATAGAGTGAGAACCTTAAAACCTTCTGTAAAAATCACAAAGGCAATATACAACCAATAGAGGAAAAATTAAAAATGTAGAAACATGAAGGAAAAAAGAAGAGAATTGAATTTAACCTTTCTACTTTGTTTCTCATGTAAGTTTTTTTGTGGGCAGGGAGGGGTCATTTCCTCATAGACACACCTGTGTACACATACACAAAGTCATGTCAGTCATAATGTTTTACAACTAGATATGGCTCTTAATATTATAACATGAATCAATTGTCATGCCATTTAATATACTTCTCTATATTATTTCTAATGTTTGGATAATACTTCATTATGTGATTTTCTATGCTATCTGCATATAATCTAATATTACTATAAATTTGAGTTTTTTCAACCTTTTACTATTAAACATACGGTTCCAATGATTATTCTTGAATCTATGTTTTAGTGAATATCCGCAATTTTTTACCCATAGAATACATTCCTAAAAGTGAAATTTCCAGGTTAAATCATGTTACCCTTTGGAGAGCCTTGTCTCACTTTGTACCACCATACAGAAGGCATCACTGTCTTACACTAATTAATGTCAGTCTGACAAAGTAAAAATTGTGACAAATTATTTTAATTTACTTTTTTTTACTTATGAAGTTGTATCTGTATTCATAAATGTGCTGACCAATTTTCTATCAATGTGCTGGTCATTTTCTTATTGTATTGGAAGACTATTTTATTTACAAAGGATATTATCTTTTGGTGAGTGAAATATTTTGAATATTATACCCAGGTTTTTATTTGCCTTACATTTTCTTGCAATGATATTTTAATTCAAAACTTTTTTTTTCTAATGTAATAACATCTATCAATCATTGTTCTTTTGGTTTCTGACTTAGAAAGAATTTGCAGTTGTAACAATTACATCTAACATTTATTGAAGGCTTACTCTGTGCTCAGAGATATGTAGTAGAGTAAAAATAGTTATTCATTTATTTCTTCTTTGCTTTTTTTTCTTTTTATTTAAGTTTTAATATCTCTGAAATTTATTTTGGTAAATGATGTAAAGAAGAATCTAACTTTATTTTTTACTCATTGATAACCATTCAGTCTAAGAGGACTTAGTGAATAATTCAATTGTTCAAAATTTGAGTTGAAATGCCACTTTTATCATACAGTTTAACGGCAACATGCAAAGTAATCAAGTGTCATACGTGACATTCTTATGTGACATGTGAAGACAATACTGTTAATTTCAATTTTTAAAAACATAAGTGCATGCTTGTGACTTCCGTAACTTTTATGTTTTTTAGAGAAGTTCACTGATGTTAATTAGAAAATCACACCTTCTTTTACAACTTATTTTGCAATCTCAACTCTCAACTGCATGTAAATTTCAACCGAATAATGTAAAATAATGCTGACTAGTATTTTTACTATAAGAATTATAACTGGAATCAGTGGCATAAACCTTGTCCTAGTCATTCCAATGGGACTCTATGCAGTGAAAATATTGTACGTTTATGTTGCATATCAAGGTATTAAAAAAGCCATAGTGCGAATAATACCAGCTTGAATGCAATTTATAAACCTTATTTTATGTGTGTGAAAATACTAAAATACTTTATCTCAGATGAAGAATTAGCTCCTGTCAGGAAAAATTTAAATTAAGACTTCTTGGTTTACAACTTGGCCAAATCGTATCTGAAACCCATTTTTTGAAGCTCTATAAATCAACAGAGCTTAGCAGAGTACAATTTTGTTGTTGTTGTAAGTAAAAATATTTAGATCTGAACTGGCAGTGTTTCCCAATCGTGCCAAGTAAAAGCAATCACCTAGATATTAAATTCTGAAAAAAAAAAATCAAGGAATATAAATGCACAGAAAAAAAGAGAAAAGAAATAGTATTTCTTCCTAAGAGTATGAATGCTAAAAATAAATGATGGGCAGAATCTCTAGAACATACTCAACCACTTTTCTTAAAAATATAAATATTAAGAAAGTGAAAAACACTTTTTAATCAAATGTCTACCCAGGAGAACCCCCTTTCTTCACAATTGGTTTCAAACAGAAAATGTGTAGAATTTTCCTTTTACCACTTTACTTTTTGATTTATTTGGGGGAGGAAGAGGGTTTGTTTGTTTGTTTTTTTACCTAGTTAAGAACTGTCTTTTGATATGAGGTCGATTACACTGACGCTTCTGCCCAAGGGTCCCTTGAAGAGTAAAAGTAGAACAGGCACACCCATTCCACGGATGGCTGCAAGAGTACTTTCACATCTATTTCATCATAAATGGAAGAGCAAAGCTTCCGTTTTTCCGTTCTTTATGCTACGAAAAGTGGGTTCTGTCACATCAAATTAGAATCACATTAATTTGTGATATACTGTAATAAAAATCTCTTGGTAAAAAAAAAATTGTGGAGTGTATTTTCTCAGTAGCAGCATAATTTAAGAGGTTAAAGCAAGGACTCTGGAACCCACCCACGGGGGTTTCCACCCCAGCTTTGCCACTTACTATCTGTGTGACGCAAGGAAGTTATTTGACCTCCCTGGGACTCAGTTTCCCCTTCTGTAAAAGGAGAGTAAAACAACAATAAGACTGTTATGAGACTTGAAAGGAAGGAATATATAAAAGCACCTTGGAATACTGCCTGACACCCCGTAGGTTCTAGAAAAGATAAAATTGTTAGTGTTTTCTAACTGTAAATTATGCAACTTTTAATGTGGCTTCTTTACTTTAGTCCTTTGTAGTTTTGAAATTGACATCAACAATGTAACTAGGCTTTGCTGTTTGCTTAGAAAAGAAAAGAAAACAGCTTTAAGAAAATGACAGAAGATTAAGTCAAGCCAAGTTATCAGATTTAATGCCAATTTTTAAATTTAATTAAATTAATTTAATGCCGCCTTTTTGGTACAATCTTAGGCTAACCAAAGTCAGCAAGGCATCATGCCCTTAGATAACTGAAATAAAGTCCTAAATGTGACTTTATGGGATAACATAAAAATTAAAAAAAAAAAATTTTTTTTCCTTTTCTTAAAATAATACTAAAGAAAAATAAAGCAACTGGACCATATTTTATTCTTATTTAACCAAAAGATTAGCACAGTGGGTTGCTGATTTTCTTCTACTTTTTTTTTCTAATTTTCCATTAAGCAAGTTCTTTTAAAACAAATTTGAACTTTTCCCATCCCAGTGATTCCCACGGACAGTTGGCAAAGAGTCTTGGATAACTTGCAAAACTGGGATTTTTTCCAGGCATGAGTAACTTGTTAAAAAGCCACTATTTCCTTAATACTAACAGTAAATAGAGTTCACATCCACATAAATCCTCAGTGGCCCATGGGGAAAGTTTTATATGTATATGTGTGTGTGTGCATGAAATCATTTTTATTCATAAAACACTTGGCTCTCAGCATGTCTGTTTATATTTCACTTCTTAAAAATAAATACACACGTTTATGCCAGTTGAGGTTAAAAGGTATCCTTTTTCCAGTTGCCTGCTGTGTGCCAATGATTTTATGATGGATGGGTTTAGAATACCTGGCTAGAATTCTTGAAGAGTGTTTCTCTTCTGTTTCTTCTAATAAAAAAAAAAAGAGGATAAAACTTAATCACTGTGTAATTAAAATACATGTTTTGATGAAATTTGATTTTATTGGCAAACTTCAAATAAGTATTTTCAAGACTTACAGGAAAAATTGACTGTGTGATTTTAAATTCAAATAGCAAAGTCAGGTTTTTTTATGTGCATAAGGTTGGAGTGGGTGGTAACTTTTAGCAGTTACTACTCTGAGTATAAATTTTCTCCTATTTGTCAATGGATAACGATCATAGGACTTTTCCTATTCACAATGCTTTTTAAAGGACATGTGTTTTTAAATTACTATTATTAAAATTTGTTATGTAGACGTGTTTAATGAGGCAGGCAGAGGTTAAGGGGACCTTGTAAGGTCACATGGTGATATAGCACTGGGTCAGGGACTAGAACCTACAAGGGGCATTCCTGTCCCATATCATATCCCCTAGGATTCTCTTTATCTGGGTGTTTGACAAACTTCTCTTGTCTTTGCAGTGCTGGACTGGGTATATTTTGATAATAGGCAGTCCCATGAGATATCTTGCATTTCCTGCTTCCGGTCAGATGTTCCACAAGAATAACTTCTCTACATGTGTTTTTGCATTTTTGATCACAATCCCAGCTGGAATCAGGAAGTTTGGAGGCAGCATGGAAATGGAAACTCATTGAAAGTCACAGCAGCATTGTTTTGACTTTCAAAAATATTTAATTTTCTGGTGGTCCTAAAGGGGGAAAAAATACCTATATCATCTATTATGTACTTAAAACTATGCTAGCAATTTAGTTCCTTATTCGAGATATATTTTTGTTTCAAAGTATAGGGTCTCTGTTATGTGGGAAAAGATTTCTCAAGGTCAGGTAACCAGCCACAGAAAGATCTGATGTTAGAGCTTTTAAAATTCTTAATTGAGGGCTTAATTGTAGCAACAAAAGACACTGTCACTATCCTCAGTCACTTCTTATGCCAATAAAAGCTGTAACATCTTATAATTTCTCTGAGAATATAATGTATTTAACAGAAGATGAAACAAGAAATAGATAAGCCAATCTTCTAAAAAGGATTAAAGATAAATTTTAAACAATTGTTCGTTAACCCATTCTAAGAAAAGTTATGCTCAGTTCTCTGAGCTTCACTTGGCTTATCTGTGATATCTTTGTGCACAAGGTGTCTAATTACAATTCACTGAAAATGTGTATGAAGTGTTTTGATGGTGTGTAATCCCTAAAATGTGCCAAAAAACGTGAACCTCTTTTCTGAGGCTCATCTCTTTTTGGTTACTCCCCTCAAAATGTAGGCCTGAGATTTTTAACAATGTGGGATTTTCAGAAACATCAATAAAACCCTTCACCTAGGCTGGAACCAATTCTGTTGGCTGGTAAGATTCAGAGTTCTGAGTCTTCTCTTCACTCTGGCTTTTCCTGTGCTCCCCTTGAAACCTCAGGAAGAATTTATTATTTTTGCTGGCATTTTTGTTGTTGTTGTTGCTCTGTTTTTGCTTTTGTCATTTTTTAAAGATATCTTTTTAAGTGAAAATTCCAAGGCATTTTTTTTAATTTGGATTGGACCACATAAAAAGAAAACCAATATTTTTTGAGGATCAATTATGAGTCAGCCCCTTTGTATCCCTTATCTCATTTAATCCCATTACAGTCCAGTGAAGTAGGTATTCTTAACCCCTTTTACTATGAGAAAAGGGGGATTAGTTGTGGTTAAGTTGGGTCAAGTTCATGGATAGTAAATGGCAGAGCTAGGATTCAAATCCCAGTTTTGCATACCTCCAAAGACTCTGTTTTTTTCTTGGAATTCCCTGCCCTTCTGCTTCTATTAAGAGGTAGAATTCTGAGCACCTATCATCAAAGTTAATAGAGCAGAATTCTCCAAGAGTAAAATCCCCCCCGACATGCACACTTAGGAATGTGGTTTAAAAATGCAGTTTGAATGCACATTCAATCAATGTTAACATTCTTGGGTGGGACAACTACATGATGTAGTGAATGGCCTTGCACTTGGAGATGCCCGATGAAGAGTTTAGATGTGCAGAATTTAATATATGTAGTTTAATTTCTAATGATCAGTGAAACGTTAATCGTTGGTGAGTCCAACTATAGGGTGTGTAGGTATTCATTGTGCTATGATTTCATGGCTTCCATAGACTTGAACATTTTTCAAAATAAAAAGTTGGGGGAGGGTTACTTTTGTGCATTTTGGATGCCAGAAAACCCTAGTTCACCCACTCTGACCCAAGGAAATAACTTTCCTATTTCTTGACTTTATATCTTCATTTGTAATCAATGTGACAATAACAGTTTTAAAATTCTAATTTATAGAAGACAGACTAGGCAAGCAGATGTTCCTCTGTTGGTGATTATGAGTTTCAGTGTTGCTGTGTGTTACAAACCAAAATGTTATGCCAGGTTTTGGGGTCCCTTGAGTAATAATGAGACAATAAATGGGGTCCCTAGGTACTATTAAAAATGCAATTCTCTCTGAGTTTGGTTCCTGTCCTGTTGCTACCTAGGAACGTATATGAGCTTACTCCATGCTGAGATTAGTTAACTGTGGGACTTTAGGAGCCCCTGGGGCTTTCTTAGGATAGTCATTCATACTTATGAATAAAAGAATAGAAAGAAAAAAGGGAGATGGCTTAACACAGAGAGGAAATGTTGAAAAAAATAAAAAATGTGAACCACAATTAGTTGAGCACCTACTATACATTAGTTATTATGGGAGATTTTCTTACTTCTTCTTTCCCTTGCCTTCCCTTCCTTTCTCTTCAGGATAAGTATTTATAATGCCCCTTTTATAGGGTGAGAAGTTGAAATTCAGAGTTTTAGTAAAGACTGAGAAGTTGTGATTCAAACTCAAACCACTAGGGTCCACAAACATATATTGAGTGCCTGCTGTGTGCCAGGGACAGGTACTTGCCAACACCAGCTTGTATATCTAGTAAAGGAGAATTTACCTTTAGAACTCATGTTTTGGAAGGAAGAAAGGAAGACATATAGGAGGAAAATATTTATTTGGCACCAACTATGCATGAAGCATTAGATAAGCATTTATTTGTACATTATGTGTAGGTCAAGCTCATTAGGGTATGTTAAAGGAGAAATAGAAGACATGGTTATGTGGAGATCCTCCTTTGGTTGGGGAAGGAACCTATCAATGTTAAAGATGTAGGAATGGAGAGACAGGCGCCAGGAGTCTGGGTACCCTGAGTCTAGTAGCATCTCATTTGTAAACAACACCTCTATGTGTAGACAGCACCTCTAGGACATCTCTATGTCTTATAGTCCTCATTCAACCTCTTTCATAGACAGACATAAAGAAGGTTATGCCAGAATATTTAATGAACAGAGTATGCTCAATTAATTTGTTTGTAGAATATACTTTTGTTCAGAGCTGATGTTCATTGGTAGACCTATGCAGTGTGAAGAAGTCTTATCTTGAAGATAGGGGTAGTGAAATACAGAGTCAAGGAAGGGCAAGGTGGGGTTAGAAAAATAGCAGATAATCTGGTCTTGGGAAGCTAAGATGCAGATAGTGGGTCCCCCAGGAATCTTCTGACCTAATCTCCCTGGATCGAGTGGACAAAATGGACACCAGCTAAGTGGGGAAGTCCTGAAATCATGGCCACTGTCCTGGAAATTCTAAATTCTAGCCAGCTACAGGATGGAGAGTCATCCTCACTGCTATTTAAGCCAGAGCAGACAACTGCTATCAGGTGGTATCGTACTGCATGTAGATAGAGCCTGGATGGATTTGAATTCTTCAGTAAGACCGTGAGAATTCTTGGCTGAATCACTCTGCACACTAGCTCAGTTCTCTTCAACAGCCTCTCTGTAACACAACCCCCACATTTTATTTTATTGAATTTCATGTCCCCTACTTATCCTACTACAGAGGAGCTTTGACTTTATTTTCTTAAGACTATACAATGTCTTTGATGTCTATTTCCTTTCTTTCTTTCTTTTTTACTTTCTCTCTTTTCTTTCTCTCTTTCTCTTTCTTTGATAAAAGGGAGAGATTTAAATATGTTAAAAAGCTGTCTCAGACATACTGACACTACACCAATACTTTCTCCTTTATATAATTGAGGATTGAAAGAAAAGGAGATAAAACATTATGTGGCTAATTAAAAGCATAAGAAAGCTCTTTATTACTGATATAAAATAATTTTAAATATATGTTGCTAAAAGTAAAGCACTATATAGAATATATTTGCATCCATGTAAATATACACATACTGTGCAAGTATATATATACATATATTTATTTTATCTGAACAAAAATACCTCTAGAAAGATTCACAAAAAATGTACGGGATGGGAAAAGAATAAATGGAATACAGGAGTTAAAGGGTAATTTTTCACTGAATAAACTTTTGAATTCTCAATCGAAAGAAGGTGCTATTGATTTAAAAAATAAATAAAACAATATTTTGAAGGAAAACAATTGAAGAAAGAGTGACTTTATAACTACATAATTTAAGGTATTTATTGTTCTATTTTTGTGCCACTAGAAATTTTCTTATGTTGTACTTTGGAAAACACTTGATGTAAGATATATAAAATATTTTACATAGTTTCTGGAAATTTAAAAATGCTCAGTAAATAAACAGTACCCACTATTAGATATAGGTTTACTCCTTTTGTAAAGTAGATCCTCCTTTTGAGATATATTCTGTCCCACACTATCACGACATCCATCAGATGAATGGAGACATTTTCCCAAATGCTGAGGAGAGATTTGATAAAGGAGGAAACCGAATGGAAACTTACAAGAATATTTTAGTAAAACATGGCTGTATCTACTAGGTTTCGAGGACTGGCACTCACCTGTAATTAATTTCTAAACTATTTTTGCCAAATTAGTGCAACCACTGTACATTTTTAGCTTCTTATGCTATCTTGGTATTTTTTATGCCATCTCAAAACTATTTTTATATATGTATTATTAAAAAATCCATTTTGGGTATTCAGTAGGTTAAGATGTATGAGAATAAAGCTTTATCCTCCACAGATGCCCCACTTAGGCATAACAATCTAATTCTATTTAACTTAGTCACTGGCATCCTCGCCTTTTCCTGTCAGAGTGAATCAACCTGAGTGCTAATTTTTGAAGCAAAACCTCTGTGATCATTTCACTCGTGATTTAATCCAGATCTAACCTCAGGCCTTTAGAGGTTCAAGGTCAATGACCCAATTTACTCTGCCGTCCGCCTCAGTATCAGCAACCATTGTTGTTCCTTGCAAGGCTTTCGCTACATACATTATTTCTTCTGCGTGTAGTCCCACCGAATTATGCACGTGGGCAGTTAAAGGTGATTCCGGATTGCAACTTGGAGAAACCTGGCAAGAGGGTTTGGCTTCTCTGGCTTTTGGGAATCACACAGAGAAAAGAGTATTGAATGCAATCTTTGCCTCTGTTAGCAGAAGCCAATGAGGAAGAAATTAATTAACTTTCTCCAATGAGAAGAAACTAGTCATTGGCATCTTTGCCAATTGTAAACTAATTGTTTTCCAAAGAAATCCTGGAGCTTAAACACTCAATATAAAATTAGAAAGGGAATAAAGGTACAGGTAGCATGCTAAATGTTCTTAGAGATGAATGAACATATATGAGCTCAAATCCGGTGTCCTTATTTTATTTTTTTATTAAAAAAAAAAAAACAACTGGTGTTTTTTTACTCTCCTTCATCCATAGCAGTTAATACATTTTGTGAATTTCCTTTTATGTTTTAAATAATTTTTCCTTCCCTGGTGTCTCCCCAGCACATCTGCCGGGAGCAGCAGGCACGTTGGAGAAAGTCTCCTTAAGTAAAGGAGATATCCCAGAGATGCTCGGGCCCCACTAGGGAAATTGCTGCTCCAGGGCTTTACCCCTCCCAGGAGGAGTTAAACTGGGTTTCTGTGTCAAAGATGCTGAATGAAATTGGGGATGGAATTGTTAAAATTGGAAATGACCTATTTAACTATATGCACATTCCCCATGACTGGTATAAATACGTCCAACTTTCTAATTTTCTCATCAGAATGAACTCATCGTAGACTTTGATGCAGAGAGTCTTTTTAACAATGTGCGAAAGAAAAAAGAATATATGTGATTGATCTTTATAAATCTGTATGATCTTTATGACTTCTTATTCTCTCTCTTAATAATAACAACACAAAGATGGCTTCAATCCCACTGAAGCTGGGGGAGAAAAAAATACTGGGTTGGGAGGTACTAAGAGAGATAATAGAAAAGAGCTTGTAAACCCAAACGATTTATTTTGGCTCCTTTACAGATCGGAAACAGAATGCATAGTTATCTGATATACACTGTGAGTTATTTGCCAAATTCCATAGCTATGTGTGCACAGTCTGATTTTTCATAAAATTGCACATTTAGAAAATCGTGTACTAAATTCCATTTTACCCTTCCTAAATCATTGCATCATCAGCTATAAATCTAAGGAAAAGCCCAAATTATTGCTATGGAAGTTTAACCAATATTCTCTACATGTAATAATTATAGTTTTATTAATGAGACTTGTGTATATCTTGGTATCAATTTATTTGTTCCTTTGAGGAGCATATTTCCAAATCCCCTAAAAACAGAAATACATAGAGTAAGCAGAGCTTCACTGAGCAAAATCAGTAAGGAGGCTGCTGTCATGTATCCTAACCAGACTTGTTACCACTAGATGTAAATGTTTCAGGTAGAGGCCTCTAACATCTATTCAAATAGATTCTGCACTTAGAACTTAAAAAATGCACAACAAATTTTGCACTGGACTATGGACAAATAAGTGTTTTTAGCTACAATTCTTCAGACTTGGCATGAATTTCATATAGGGTTTTTTTAACAAAAGAATATTTTGTTTTTAGAAAATTGCATTACTTTTTTTTTTTTTTTTGGATATGTGACCTTTAAGAAAAGATTGTGCTGTATATTTCAGCCACCAAGTATTGAGAAAATTGCATTAACAGTAAAATAATATTCTTACTGCCAAATGTACAAATATTCACTAACAGCAATCTTACTCTCTAAGGCCCCGAGGAGTGCTTCATCATGCTAGCATGGCCGCTGTGACAGAAAGCTTCATGGAAATCCATCCGTCCCTCTGTCATTCACAGCCCTCTTATTCAAACCAGCTCTGGCGCCCTCACTGGCTGGCTGACCTGTGGCCCCAACCCCTGCAGTGTTCAGTCGGCAGGGGTTTCCTTGGGGACCTTCTGTCCTGGCTGACTGCTGACTGCCCACTGGGACTGTTCTCCGTGATTTTTTTGGACAGAAGGTGGGGGACACGCAGAAAAGCAATCTCATATGCTAATTATAAATAAAACTAACACAGGCACGTAAGTATATGTATTTATATGTATTTATACTGACACTTGTACAAAGAATTTATAGTTTGCAAATGTAATAAGAAATGTATATTTTTAAAAGGTGGGTTGTTTGGGAAAATGTTATTTCTTTATGAATTTTTTTAAATCAAGCTACAGAGGAACTAAGGTAAATGTTGATGATGCCTGTGTGCCTAAAATTCTACTTGTTTTACAGGATGAATATCCAGTGGGCTTAAGTGAGGATACAAATAAATGGATTATTTCTGGGTCTTCACTGGAATGATTCTATCTAAATCAATGAAGAGCGGAGTGTTGACCCATAATGCTATTTTATACGATTTTCATTGGTAACCAATGAATTCCAGTAGAATCCTTTAAAGTAGAGTCTTCGATCTTTTTCACAAAATTTAGACAGTTTCAATGCTCTGGGATGCGTGTGTGCTGCTGTGTGTGTGTGTTCTTATTTTCTTTCCCTGTGCTGCCCCAACTGTGACTGGGAGGATAAAATCCACAGCAAGTTCATTTCTGGGCCAACTCTGCCAAATTATATGATGTGAATTGATGTCCACTAGGGCTTAGAACAGCAAACCCTGATTTAAGTTCTTAGATTGAACTTGTCTACAACTGTTCGGGTGAAAGGCCAGTTCATATCCATTAATTAGTCTAATCCATCTCAATCTATCTCATTTTATACTTTTCAGAGAATATAGCTATGGTAGGTGGGTACGTTTGTACAAAGTAATACTGCAAACATCCAGAAATACCATCCTTCCCTACAGAATGATTACTACCTAACTATGCTTTAAGTTTTCCCCAAGATTTAGGATTTTAGAAGGTTTTGTGTATGAATTTTTGGTGATAATGGAAGAATTTTATGTGAAACAGCAGTGGGGAGGTTATTCTATGGGCACTGAACTAAAAATATTAAAATCAGTTAGAAAGGTCACATGATTTTGTTAAAGACTCTGGCAGGCTGGAATTCTGGAAAAGAATTTGTCTTAGACAAAGACTTTCCTCCCATTGTAGAATTCCATAAAGTATTAAATCTCAAAACAAATTAATTCATGCCTATCACTTGAAATTTTTACAATTTAGACATTTAAATACTAGAGTTCCATTTAATGGTATGAACAGGTTGTAGAGATTTGTTAATTTGAAATTTCATTTGGTAACAGATGCAATAACTTGTCTGGCATTAAAACCGAGTTTAAGGTAATCACTGCACTTGCTCTTTTGTTCTAAGTGCTTTACAATCCTTAATTCACATAAAACATCTGTGAAATTTAGTTAGGAGTGTGGTGAGTAAAATTTAATCCCTGTTTTTATACCAGCATGTTGAGAAACATGCGTACATATATTTCAATCTTCCTTGTGTGAGAAATGCATGTGGGAATCAATGGGAAAGCATTTCAGTGATATTCTAAACCTTTCGGGGAACGGAAGAGTAATGTGGTAAAAGAATTAAAACTATGCCAAGGTAAAGACTATGTCCTCCATTGATTTTGACACCAATTGGAGGAATAAGTGCAGAAACAAATGGAAATTTGGAGCTCATTTGGAGGCCAAATATGGTTTTGTTGAAGTGAAAGCGAATGGTTTCTTCCTTACGCCAGGGATCAAATATAGGCAAAGAGGAGTGTGGTTTTTTTTTGTTTGCAGTATCACTGTTAGGTAGGAGTGGTAAGTGTGTGCACGTGTACCATTGTTCTCACCTCCTGCATCCACTGCAAATAAGACTAACCAATCCCTCTTTCCTGCAGGCCTAGAGTCTCTTTTTCAGCCGTGAGCCTCTGGCAGACACTAGCAGCGGAGCATAGTTGTACACCAGGGGGATCCTTTCTGAAGTTGTTTCGGTAGGTTACAATAAAGTAAATGCTCTGGAAACATTTTCCACTGTGAATATAACAGAAATGTTACCGCTAATACAGCTACCAGGGAATTTGACGTAGAAGATGCTTCAAGTAAATCTCATCTCCCCGGTTGTTAAGCTGGAAATACTTACCTAGCACCTTCTAGCATAAGGCACTGTGCTAGACACTGCGACAGTGCAGGTACGCACACTTCAATACGTCCCAATCCATTCCACAAAGGATTTGTGACATAAGTATGTATACACAAGTGTGTGTGCACGTATGTGTATGTGTGCATACGTACGTGTGTGTGAAGACAGGATAACAACAAATAATAAGAGGACTCCTGGTAAAGGAAAAAAGTGGATAGAGGAAGAGTTAGGACAGGGTGCAACTAATACACAAGGAATAAGTTGTACCTTCCACGAGGTGCTGTAAAGTTGCTGGAGGAAAATCAAAATTTTGGCTTCAAGTTTACTTTCAAGTGATCAGAATAAAGTGGGAAACTAAATCAGTTACAAAGACTTACAAGATAATACGCTATGTGCTAAAACCAACGAGGAGAGGTTTTCCAGATATTGAGATGAGAGGGAACATTTTCCCATGGATTCTCACTTAGAGAACATTGTACTATATAGTGAGTGGGAGGCTTGCCAACACTTATACAATAATTAAAATATTCAGTTTGATGTGACTATTTTTCTAATAGTCCTTAAAGTATACCAGTGACCTAATACCCGTATAAAATACAGTAAAATCAAGTCTGTGAAGAGGTAAAATATTGCAGGAAAAAACGTAGCTCTCTTATGATCTTACTTGAATTCACAGTAAAATTTAGTGAACTGACTTTCAAACCAAACTACCTGCAGGTGATCATTCCAGTGGGTGGAGGAGAAGGTAGTTACAGAATCTAGACAGTAGGTGTCCACACCCCCATTCCTGACACAGAGAACTTCAGTCTTTGATCTGGGTAACACATGAGACTTGTGGGTATTGCATCTCACATTAAGATACTTGGTAAGGGTAAGAGAGCAGAAAATTGAAAGTAGTAATCTTGGGCAAGGACCCGGGGTGCAGGTACTATGTAGAGCTGATTAAAAGAGCTTCCTAACACTTTCACAACCCATTCTGGGAGGAGGAATGGGAAAGTTCTCTTATCATATGGCAGATATTTTTTCTTTTCTTTTCTTTTCTTTTCTTTTCTTTTCTTTTCTTTTCTTTTCTTTTCTTTTCTTTTCTTTTCTTTTCTTTTCTGAGACAGAGTCTCACTCTGTCACCCTGGTTAGAGGGAAGTGGCATCATCATAGCTCACTGCAACTTCAAACTCCTGGGCTCAAGCGATCCTCCTGCCTCAGCCTCCCAAGTAGCTGGGACTACAGACGTGCACCACTGTGCCTGGCTATTTTTTATATTTTTTTTAGTGGCAGGGTCTCGGTCTTGTTCAGGCTAGTCTTGAGCACAAGTGATCCTCCCTCCTTGGCCTCCCAGGCTCACGTTCACGCAAGGATTATAGGCATGAGCCACAGCGCCTGGCCCAGGTAGAGGTTTTCTCTACCTCAGCCTAGAGGAAGGCAGATTATTCCTCAGGAACTGTTCCTAGTCTGTCCTAGATAGGAAAATTGGCACACATGCCCCCACGTTCTACCCCACAGAAGAGTTTTCTCCAGGAAGCATTATTTCTCAAGGATGACACGGATACTCCGTGATCAAATAAGTTTGGGAATCAATGAAAAAAAAACAAAACAAAACAATGTTCAACAAGTTATTTCTTGCAGGATTTCTCAGTGCCTTTACTTGGCTCATGTGGGTTGCAAATCTCCAAGAATAGTCAGGTCTGATGCTGATTCAATTATGGGTCCCTCTGTACATGGAGTAGCTCTCTGAACTAGCTTTCTACAGCACAGTGTTACAGCACATCAGCAAGCATTTTGGCCTAGAACATTTCCCTAGTGGGCATTTCCAACACCATCAAAACTCTCAGTACAATTTTTCAGGTACGCATAACATAAACCACCTTGCCTTCCGAGGTAGAGTCCTTGAGCACGCAGTCCATAGATGGGCTCCAAATTCCATAAATAAATCCAACTGTGACCTGGGACAAGTTCTTTTGCTTTACTGAACTTTGGCTTCTTTATATGTGAAATGGCAAGAATGAGGCTCACCTTACAGGTTTGCCATTAATAATGTGCAAACAGCACTAAGCAAAGGGTCTAGGATTTCGTGGTTCCCACGAAGGGCTAATAGAATGCACAGGAAGCCAGGGAGGGCTTTAGAAGAAGGTGATGCCTAACCTGAATCTTGATAAATGAATAAAATTTATTCAGGAAAAGAGAGAAGCTGTGGGAAGAACACGGCAAGGCTGCCCCTGCCAGGACTCTGGTCACTTCGTAGGATGTGCGAGAAGTAACACGACACTTAACAATTTCTCCTACGTTGGAAATGGCTGAGGTGTAAAATCATGGATCTAGTTGCTAGCATTTTTGACAATATCAATTTACATGTTCCTTCAAATTAAAATCTAGCTCTATTCTAAAAGTGAAAACCAGACTTATTGTTTCTAAACCACATTATTTACTTTTTAATTGAAAGGAAGAAAATATTCTATGAAATAATCAAATAGAAAAATGACCAAATGATAGGATTTGAGCTTGTAGCTAACATTAAAAAAAAAAATGACTAATAGCTTTCCTCCCATCCCTGCCCAGTATTTTGGCTCTAAGCAAATCGTGAAATCAAGTAAAGATTCACAAAGTGTTTTATTATTCTTTTCCTTCTAAAGCCAGAATAATTAGTTTTAGGAAAGAAAATATAATAAAGGCAAGTATTGTCTGACTGATGTTTCCATCTCATTTTTCTCTGCTTCTCATCTTCTGCCAAACCTAGGAATAGAGTATTGCTTTTTGGATTCTTGAGCAGGAAGAAACCAGGGAGATGATAAGAGGACAAATGAGTGTTAGACTCAGTGTTTCATGCCTCAAAAATGTCCTCTTTTATTTACACATGGTAAGGGGGCATGAAAAGACCTCAGGCAGGATATCTGATTCTCCAGAGAACTCCTCAGTGTCTAGACCATGTGTTTGAATCTAGAATATAAAACAGCACAGGCTAGAATAATACACAAGATCAATGGAAACTTTCCTTTGAACAATAGCTTTGTTATCCCATTTTACATTATAAATGATGCCTTGTATTTTAGCCTGTTCACAGCTTAAAACTTATAAATAGTATAAAAGTTATATTGTTCTGTCGGCCAGACTACTCAATAGAGTAAGACAATCACATATAAGGAAAGGAAAGGTGGCTTAGCAAATTCATACAGTGCTTAGGAAATCCACAAAATTGAGTTGCCAGGATTTGGGGAAGAAATCATGGTGAAGTTTTAAAACATTTTGTTGGAAACTAGGTTTGCTGTATTTATAGACGCAATTCATTAGCTCATTGTCAGTTCATCCTATAGACATATGGATAACAAAGTGATGCCATGGATGCTAAACTGTGGACTCTCTCAGTATAATGTAATAGAGACAGAAAATCAGGCCCAATACATAGGCGAGTGAGTTAAACTTTCCTTCTCTGTTTCTTCATATTTAAACAGGGATAAAGCACACACATTCTATCCCCATCACAGAGAGTTTGTGAAAACCAAATGAGATGATGAATGTGAAAACACTTTGAAAGTCATAAAGTCATATTATTAATATTAATACTATTATTACTCAATTCAGTCACTTTTTAGATCTTCGGGCTGCTCACTGAGAATCTTTCTGAGGAAGGGAAGGCTAAAGTCAACTGCCAAATTAAGATTAAGGATTAATCTGTGAATTTTTTTCTTCTACCAGATATCCCTGGTAATTGAAAGTTGATGTATGATTCCATTTGTAAAAATGGGAAGAGAAGCTCTGACATTGACATACTGAGTTTTCAGTAAAAGGAATGTACTTCTGGAGGGGTTTAATGAGACCTGGGAAGGGGGCTGGATGAGGAAATTTGCTCTTTCTAACTTACGTGGCCGAAATGTATGTACGGGCAAAGAGATGACACTGCGGAGTGGCAGATAAATGCTTAGCACAATAAAAGAGTTCCTTCCCAAAATGTCCCCAGCTTTTGTTTTCTCAGTCCCTTTCTTCTGATAGACAGGTTTCTGAGACTTGCCAAATCACACCTCTGTAAGAAGTGGCTGCTGAGAAGAACGGAATCTCCTGACTGTATTTTTCCTAGCATCACAGTCTCAACTCAAAGAGCAAAGGAGAAACTCCAAGAGAGGCCAAAGAAATGTCACCACTGGCAAACAGTCCTAATAAATGCATGGATTTAGTGCCTTATTTATGTTGAGCTTTATTTAGTAAGCATACTTGCAATCTAACCACTGGAACAAACGTTTTTTTTTTTTTTTTTTACTGCTTTAATAACTCCAAAGACCTTCCTAGTTGTAAAAGGTAAAGACTTGCTTCATTCACTTACAATTCAGAGTCACGTTTCTCAGACTTGAATAAAGTGGTAATAATAAAACACCTACACAAACACAGGCAGATCTTTGAGTTAAGTGGCTTTTAGCATTGCCTTCAGCTAAGTGCGGTTGAAAAATTGTCCTCAGAGAAGACTGGCCAAAACAAAATATCTCTCCCAGTGGCCCATTAGTTGCCTTCTTTCTTAAAATAATATACCCTTAAGTCATATACCTTCAGAGAATTTGCATACCTTGCCAACCATATTAAGATACTTTACACTGATATTATATCTGCCAAGAGATATTATTTCTTTGCCCCAAGGACATTTTCACATGGGCTGTTTTACCAAATCTTGGAATGAGAATTCTGTACATAGTAAATCGCCGAATGATCAGAAGAATTCCTTATATTGCCAAACAAGGAGAAAAAAGAAAAACAACAAAAATAAAACAAAACAAAAAACATTTCTTTAGATGGCTTTCATGCTGAAGTGAACTATGTTAGCCTTTAACAGAGAAAGTAGCAAAAGAGGCTCAAACATCAGCAATATGTCTTTCACATCTTCTTTTTTCTTCAGTGTCTTCTCTTGTTAGCAGCATTGCACTCAGGCTGGTGGATTAAAGGCGTGGTTTATACGCTATGTCAGTTGGAGCCCTCGATGTTCCATAGAGGTCATTGGAGATTGCCACGGCCTTCAATGAAGGAGAAGCCAAGAATGTGTGAAGTCGGGTCTCTGCTCTCAAACATAGCAGTTCTGTTTTTATATACTGGATACATTGGCCCTGCACTTTAAGCTTTTGTTGAGAAAAAGAAATGCACTTGAAAATAGTAAAGCTTGAAAAGTATATGTTAGAGCCCCAAAGCATGCTTTTCTAGAGGGCCATTGCTTTGTTTATCTGGCCATGCCCTGCACCTAATTCAACAGGGAGAACACGTACTAAGCACATAGAAGATGCTCTGCCAGTTATCTCTGAAATATTTCATGTGTTCGAAGTCACGGAGTAAATGGGGCATGGATCTCCAGATTCTATGTTGCGTGCAGAGTCCAGTTCTGGTCATGTCATTGCATGGGATGGTCCGTAAGGACTTGTCAGGGACACTTTCAGGTATAAGATGGTAGGGTTGCCAGATTTAGCAAATATTGGCATGTGCTTATATTAAAAAGATAGTTGCTGTTTATCTGAAATCTAAATTTAACTGGGTATCCTATATTTTATCTAGCAACCCTATAGGGTAAAAAAGTTGTGAGGAATGAACAAGTTAGTATTTGGTGAAGAAATGGAATTGTTTTGTGTAGATCACATTTTAGAGGCCATGTCAGGTAAAGATAACAAATATGGTAGCTTGGAGTCAGAATAAATGGTCAAGGAATTTTGTTTTTGGCATTTTGTTTGTAAGAACTGGAAACAATAACATATTTGTAGTCAGAGTTGGCCAAAGCTTATGCTTAGAGCACCAACAAAACAGGAGACAGAAAGATCAGCTTGACAGAACTTACTGCAATCAGAAAATTGACAGACAATTTTGCAATCAGAAAATTCATGGAGGCAGGAGCTATTTGAACTTTAGAATTTCATGCACACACATACACATGAAGTTTGGGAAAATAACTTTTAAAAAATTTCATCTGTCAATGTGGGAAAGTTTAATTTGCACACCCCCATCACCATTCATTTTTGTTTCTTTTCCTGGGAAGACTGTAGTTATAGATTCCAATATGTAAACTTAGGCACTGGTGGGCCTGATCTTAGTGTTCAGTATTCTTGTGCTTCAAAGCTGTTCCAAGCCATTTACAGGAGTCCCTGCAATTTGTTGGGACTCCCCACTTGCAAATACTCATTCCTTCTTATCCCAACTCTATCCAGAGGCCCATTCTCCCCACCCCTTCCTGTCTCATCTAAACTGTTCAAAAATGCATCTTGCATTAAACTCATCAATATTAAGATAGAACTATACTGACACATTAACTCTCTCTTTATCACATTTGCATTTTTAAATTAGAGATTGAACAAATCAAGCCAAGGATCCTGAACACAGTCATTTGGGAATTCATGGGTTGGGTACCTTCTTCCTGTTATCAATTTATACAGGAAAAGGCCTCTATACAGAATAACATATGTAAAAGCACCTTAAGAGTGCCTGCTTGCCACAGAGTCTAATGCTCAGGTTAAAATTGGCCCTTTTGTTGTTGTTATCTACATGCGGTAAGAGTTGAAGAAACATGGGTGAATTTGGTGGTGAACTCTGCTATTAAATTCCAGAATAGCCAATTTTCCAGCTGTCTCTTATTAATAAGTCAAAAGAAAAAATCCTGAAACTGCTTAAGCTTCAACTTAAATTTTTTGGCCTCTAGTTCCAAAGAGGAAAAAAAAAATGGAATGAGGTCAACTTGAACATTCTAGTATCAACCATCAAATCACAGAACCCACTCTTCTTTTCACACGGAGACACGTAATGAGTGTGCGTTATACACACACAGAAGCCATTTAATCCATTTGTTGCATTTTAAAATTGCGTCTTTTGTGCGAAGCCTCCGGGTAGAAGTATAATTAAATCATTCATTACAATATATTCTTAAAATATAACAGAAACAATATTAACAAATAAAAACCTAGCCTTTAAACCAATGCATTTTATGTTATTATTTTAACTGGCAGGCTTTACCTTGTACAATTTCCTCACAATTTAGATTTTCCCTCATGGCTTGTGATATAATATTGGGGCTCTTTCTGAACCTATGAGAGGATTGAGGAAGGGAGCCAGCCAGTGCACGGGTCCTTTAGGAGAAAATGTATCTGGTTCTTGTAAATACAAATTGAAGCAACTTGTGACTTTTGTTAAAAAAAGAATATGGGAAATATAAGTACATTAAAAACAACAACAATAACAACAACAAAATTCCTTATCAAAACTGGTCCACTTTTAAGCTGCTTTGAGGAAAACTAAACAGGCACTTCAACCTTCAGAGTTTTTGCCAGTATTTCACATCCCTCTTCAACTTTGAAACAGCTTCACCTTCCTTATTTAGCATTACTAATATTTGCAAATCCTAACGTTTCCTTTTTGCAAATCTTAACTTTGTCTATTTCTTCATTTTGTTATACACTATATTTTTCAACATCTACGTTGGCTCATATTGGTTCAAATGTGCTCTCCGATAATCTGGGAACATTGATTCCTCTCTATGTATTATGGATAAATTCCAAAACCATTAAATTGAATTGAAACTGGAGATACATATATATTTATATGTGCACATATACATGTAAGAATACATTTATGTATACACAAACGTACATATGGACATGTATATGTTAGGCAATCTTAACACTAACTAGAAAGGTGTATCAGTTATCTGTTACTATGTAACAAATTACAACAAAAGTAATGTAAAACAGCACATTTTTTTTGTTTCACAGTTTCTGTGGGTCAGTTGCTTGGACATGGCTTCACGGGGTCCTCTATTTCAGGGCCTCTAACTAGGCTGCCCTCAAGATGCCAGCAGGTGCCCGGGTCTCATCTGAAAGCCCCACTTCAGGGAAATGATCCCCTTGTAAACTCACTGACGGTGTTGGCAGGATTCAGCATCTGAAGAGCTGTTTGACCGAGCACCTCAGTTCCTTAACCGGGGCCTTTGGAACATGGCTGCTTACTTTGTGCGAGCAAACAGATCCAGAAGGCAGTAGAAAGAGTCTAATAGGAGAAGGAAGTTTCCACCTTTTGTGATGTGATCACGGAAGGGAAATCCCTTCTCATTTACCGTATTTGAGTGATTAGAAGCAATCGCTATCCCAGCCCACACTCGAGGGGAGGGGATTGCACAGGGGAGCGAGCACCGAAAGTGCAGTCAGGTGGGCCATGTCAGCGTCGGCGCGCCACCAACGGGGAAGTAAGAAAAGGGCAGAGCCAAAGTTGCATCTCATCTCTAATTACGCCAGTAAATCTTATTGCAACTCAATCCTTTACCAAATTTTTACAGAAATTATTATTCATACATATTATCTTGAGATTTTTCTCAGCCATAGGTTTTACTTTGGTAATAACACAGATCTTAAGGAAAGGATTACATCACCAATTCCATTTCCTCATCCAGTATAAAACAGCTGTGTTTCTCAGCCTGCTTTGCAGTTACACGACTGGTTCAAGCCAATGGGACGTGGGCAGAAATGATGCATGACTCTTCTAAGCTGGCCATACATCTCGGTGCTCTTCTCCATCCTAGGCAGCACAAGACGGAAGGTGCCTGGACCACAGTTATTGCCCAAATAAGGGCCCCCAAGAGGCCTGCCTGACCTGCATCAGGGTAAGACTTCAGCTAGCAACTCACCTTTATTCTGTTAAGCCCCTGATATTTATTCTCATTCATATGGACCCCCAGAAGCACCAGTGGTAATTGCCATCCACAAATACTCAACTGAATTAGGCACACAGATTTCTGATACTAAATATTTATTGAATACTTGGATGTAATAGATTTTGTCCTAAGCTTTTACATACACTAAACAATTGGATACTCACAAAACATAAGGTCGATGATACTATCCCAGGTTAAAGATGAGAAAACCTTAAATGGAAATCACTATTGGGTGAACAAGGCATATGTCTGGAAAACACACTTCTATAAGCTGTTTGATATTAAGGGTGAAATCACAAGAAAATTGTGGTTGCTAATTTGCTCAGCATAATGAAAAAGACAAGGAATTTAAAAGACAGAAGGAAAAGCCCAGACCAGAATAAATAAGACAGCGAAGACAAGTGAGTAGACAGCGGTAGAGGAAGGAGGGGTCAACTGGAAGCAACATGATATTGGGCCTTCCCTTTACCTTCCCTAAGAAATCTTTTATCATTTTCACATTTTTCATCGATGTATGGATATGTGTGCATGTGTGAAGTGTTTATGTATAAGTAGGTTTTATTAGGAGAAATCTAAAAACATGCCGTCATCGGGCAACAACTATGTATATGATTAAACTGAAGCCCAGAAATCCTAACTGATCAGTCCACGAGCATGCAGCCATTATACAGAAAAGCCAGATTTTGCAATCTGTTGGACTCCAAGACCTAACTTCTTAACCAATACACTATACACACTCTCTCTCTTTCCAGAAAATATTGTCCTTTCTGACTAGAAGGAAAATTTTAAGAAAGAAGCACAAATAAAATAGAAAGAAAGGGAGGAAATACGGTTTAGTACTGGAAACAGTATAGAAGTTCTAACAATCAGAGATTAAATGAGGAACATAGGTTGCATTTGAGAAATGAAGGCCTGAAGTAGTGGTCAGGAAGGAAGAGCATAGGTTTTGGGAAAAAAGGAAAGATAGCATGAAAGGTCTTGGTAGCCATTTGGACTTTAGTGTTGAGGAAGAAGGAAAAATTTAAGATGACTTTGAGATTTGTAATTCCAGTGATTATAAAGACACTGAAAATGAATCAAAAAGAAGAAATAGAAATTAAATTTTCATTCAGTTAAAATCCAACATTTATTGAGCTCTAAAACAAAGAAATATATTTTACATTGTTAAGAGTGTGATGATATATAAGACATGGTGCCTAGAAAGAGAGGGTGATGTTGTGTTTCTGTGGGTGAGTTTGAGATACTTTGAAAAATTTAAGGAGAAATACTTACAGGTACTAATTTTGTCTTCTACATAGAAGTGCAGATTAAAGTAACAGAAAGGATAAGATTACCCAAGGTTGGAAATATCAGCTACTATTATCTCCTCTAAAATACAGGCTACATGCTGTACAAATACGTTTAAAATAGGAATCAAATATCCAAATTATTTGTTATTCTCTGTTCCTAGAAAGCTTTTACAACCTTGGAAAATTGGACTAACATCCATAAAAGGGTGATGAACTAGGTATATTGTATAGCACCTTTTGGTGATTAAGCTTAGCCAGAAGAGACCTTTTTCATATGCGTAAAAGATATGTCTGAGTCCATATATTAGTCAGGAAAAGGCATTGCTACACCATGTCAACAACCTCAAAATTTTAGTGACTGAACATAGCAAATGTTTATTTCTTCCCCATGCAGAACCATTCTAATCAAATTTGCATTTGTGCAAATTACTGGGGCAATGGCCATTCAAACCAGTAACTTCATGGCCCTAGACACTATTCTATACATCTAGAACACTGTCCACCCCAGTATGCATAACAAAAGAAGAAGGAGCTGGTGGTTCAGTGTCAATGAAATGTTGCAGTTTGTGGTGATGCAATCACTTCTGCTCACATTTCATAGGATAGAACTAGTCATATAGCCACACTTTCAACTTCAAGAGGGCTGGGAAGTATTGACTTCCAGGCACCTAGCCTTAGGGGAAAACCAAATATTTATGAGTATAATTAACAGAGGCTGGCATGCTTACCTGATGATTAAAAGGAGAATAAATCTTTTCCCCTAATTTCAAAGTATCCTTGGTTCTAAATGAAGTTTTATTGATAGCTCTGAAACAATTCCCTCCTTCGTCCCCAAATCTCACTCTTTCCCCATCCAATCCGGTAGAACACATCTTAGAAAGCAAAGCCTCCATCAGAATATGGTATTACATGACATTGTAACCTTTTTCCCCTCCAGAAAACCACCCTTTATGAATAAAACATGGGTGACCTTTAAAAACTTAGCAGTTGTACTAGGTGATTGCATATTAACAAGCTTTTTGAAGAAATAGGACAGGCACTGTATGTTTCAGTTAAGGATAGATAATAGAACTATTCAAATAATTTATTATTTCATTCAATGTGAAGAAATGCAACAACTATGTTACAGAGTCTGCTTACACTTCCCTGAGTATAATTGTGTGTGACTTCCCACTTATTTAAATTGTGCATGTACCATTAAATTTGAAGATTCCCATGGAAATGACAATTCTTACCTTCTTGAATTTTTCCATTTTCGGTTAAAAATCTCTGAATAACCCAAGGTTTGTTTAAGTAGGAAGCAAGTAAGGCAGAGGTACATGCAATGGAATTGAACCTCCTGACCTCCAAACACAAATCCTCAAGTTTCTCAGTACCTGGCATACAGAAGCCACTTACTAAATTACTATTGAATGAGAAGGGCATTCTTGGAGATTGTACTAGGATGAAGGTAAGAGGAGTTTTTCTAGGGAATTCTGTCAGTGTTAGGAGGAAATATTTAGTCAAATAACAAGAAGAGAGAGTTTTAGGTTGGGCTTGAGGGGAAAAATGTTCAGAGGGGAATGAACAGGTGAGGAAGATCGAATCAACTCCCCCATAACATACAGTTAGCAAGAGCCTTTGCTCAAGGCAGCATGTTTCTAATTCAATTGTTTAGGAGAATTATTTTCAAACTAGACTTTCCCAAGTTGTAGGGCTCTGAGGGGGTGTCTCAAGAGGCACTAAAATGGAGCGAAGAGCTATCCCCATCCCGGGAAGCGTGGCATTTGTCTGTTTATACAGAAGGAGCTCAATGTAAGATTTTATTCATGAGAGGTTCTACTACTACTAAAAAAAAAAGATGTTTGATAAATATTTGTTCAGGATATGGTGGTTCTCTTAGGCGAAACAGGATGCACTGGTCTTAATCAACGAAATGAGATGAGGTACAAAGTTATATACCTTCCTCGTCCATCAGTTTGTTTCCATTCTCCCTCACAAATCTCCAAATGTGCTTTTTGTTAGCAGCAGTGAAAGACTGGCACACAAAGGCTTAGGGCATTCTTCTGGTACTAGGAGATACCTCAAAGGGTTTGGAGTGTCCATATGACACCCAGCTATACAAGGGAGCAAAGGATAGAACTTCAGAAATGCAATGGCACTGGCAGAATTACTTGAAAACAGCTCTTCATAAATTGTGTAACACAGGTGAGAAAGTTGTATTTGTTCTGCCACCATCCAAAATGTGTGGGGTTGAAAAACTCTGTTGGAGTCACTGGTTACACCACAGCCAAGTTACCACCTCTCCGACCCTTATGTTGCAGTCTAGCTGTACCTGACAAAGCTCAGTCACCAGCCAGTATGAGCACGTCATTTGAGTTCTTGACATTTCAGTTGTCTTCATCTGTGAACAGGGAATATACTGGTCTCCTTACCTTGAGAAGACCATCTAAGATAATCTTGGAGGAACTACTAATATTTTGAGAAGCAAAATTCATGGTACTAACCATGTTACTGTTGCTTTTGTTAACCTAGTCAACTCTTTTTGGTATATCAACCAAGACAAAAATCCTTTTGCATTTTGGGAAGCTATTTTTAATTCAAATGAGAATGAGGCTTTTAAACTTGAAGATCACATTCATTAGAAGGCATTAACAATGTAGTTTTAAACAGTTACAAACTTGAGAGATTATTTCTTTAACTGATGGGAAAAGTTTCAATGCTTTTACTTAATAAGAGACTACTTCTACTTTGTAAGCAACCAATGTTTTGTGAACAAACTGGTTTAAACACAAGCTTTAAGATTTTCTTTGAGAAAGGTATACATTTCTGGAGCACTTGCTTCTGTGGACATCATTAAAGTAGGTGCTGCACTATGGCTGCGGTATCGGGACTAAGGCATGCCTGTCACCCGGCGTTGCCAGAATGGGGTCATTGGACTCCAACCTTTGTGTCACCTAGTTTTACACTCAGGGATGTGTTAGGGAGTGTTTCTTGCAGGAGGTAATCAGAAAGGGAAGAGCCAGGGCTCAGAAAACTCCGGGAAGGGGCCAGGAAAGGAAAGAACGTTTCTGAGAGTGAGAAGATTGAGTGTCTCCAGGAAACTGAAGGATCTTGTTGGAGGGAGGCACTCGCTGGGCTGTAGAGTACCTTGGTAGGGGCTCGAGGGCTGTGTATTCATTTGGGTAGTAAACTGTAGGCTTTATCTGAATTAAAGGAACTCATACCATTACCTGTGTCACAAGAGTGTCCTATAGTCGATCAAGTCACTATCGTTGATCAAGTCACTATCACTCTTGTGACAACTGACCAATGTTTAAGACCACCGAATAGAAATGATCAGTGCATGAGGTTTAAATTCTATAGAACACTAAAAAAGAGTTAATACAAATCCAGAATTATTAAGCATATAGAATTATTCAACACATAGGTACAGGTTATTAAGCATATAGAAAACAATGTATAAATAACTCAGCATATTTGATCAGTCTTTGCAAAGCTCAACAAAGCCAGTTACAGTCTTACAGAAACATTAAAATTTGGGTTTTCTTTCAAAACTGTAAGGTCCTCAAGTGGTTAAGTATTATTTTTCAATTTCATTGTGTACTTGTAAAAATTCCTATAGTAAGTGAGAATTTAATATTTATTGAAAGTTCTAGATTGTACGTATTTCTGAATTTTTTGACTTTTCTTAAATTATCACCTATTCTCACAATTATAATGCAATGGAATTGATCATATTTTATCAGTTACCAATACATGCCATTAGGAATTTTACCATAAGGAGATTTCTTAAATTGTTTAAAACTGAGGGCTTCATTGCAATGGTTCTGTCTTGACCAGTACTCCTTTAATTCACATATTTTGATAACTTGTCTCTTTCAATTCCTGCGAGTAAACTAGGCAGTTTCATTTAATCTATAATTATGGCAATAAGCCTCATAACTTTGCTTTGCTTTGCATTGTTGGGCAGGCTTGGATAAGATTGCCTCTAGGTGGCTTGATGCTGCTTCATCTTTTTGCTATCTGTGCTGCCTCTCCAGAGAGGTGGGAATAGATAAATCCAAGCGTTGAAAAGACAAAATCACTGACATTTGTCATTTTAGCTTTTACACTCCTAGGATTGTCTAAAGGATTCCTGATATATAAAATGAAGACATCTCTGTGCATGTCCTTTTCCCTAATGTATGCAGCATGCACAGCCTTTCACTCTGGGAGCCAGTGGGGGGAGGATGGGAAAGAACACAGCACGGGGCCCACTTGAGAAGTTTTCTCCAATGTGTCATTAAGGTGTTTCAGAGCATCTGTGTGGCTGCCGTATGAACTGGATGGGAACACAAAATAATCAATTTCAGTTGAGAGCACTAATTTATCACCTTGCCATCTTTTATTGCAAAGTAGAGAATCTCAATCTCTTGTTCTCTTGCTCTCTCTCTCATACACAAACACACACCTGCTATATACACACCTACTGCCCAGACACACTCACAAACTCCTACACTCAACTTATCCTTTTTTTTTAAAAAAAAAAATTACCAAACTATAAAATCAGAAATTTACCCTGTTTTTTACCTCTAGTTAGCTTGGATTTGGGGTTCTGAAGATAGTAGTTTAATCAACATTTCCTTTCATGTATTGGACGATTTTTTTCATGATCCTCCTTTGACTCCTAAAATAAGTTTGAGTATGATTGTAATATTAATGTGAGGTTGGCTCCCAAATGAGCTCTCTGTCAGCAAGCAAAGTATTTATCTTCCTAGAGCTCAAAATCCCAATCTATGGGAAGAATTTAATAAAGAGGCTCAAATCTTAAATCCTAGGGTCAATATGGCTTCCAAAAGTCAACCTTTCCAAATGGAAACTCAAACTCTCCAAGCACTTAAAAGGAAGCACTCAAGACCATTGTCTCGTTTCTCTCAGCATCGGAGACAGAGTACTGTCCCACGACTTGTACCTGGAATTCCTGAGGGGTGTCTGATATGACAAGTCCAAGGCAGAATCCTTTATCAGACATGAAACAGCGAAGAACAGAAGAGCCTGAGAAAGAGAATGAAAAGATGGCAGTCATGCCCCCAAAATAAAATTTGCAGGTCTTAAGATTCCCCAGGGCACAAAGTATATGTTGAATTATTTTTCTCATCATTGGAAGTAAAGATTTCACAGGAGACTAGAAAAGCATCTGGGATATTTTATTAAGCCCCTATTTTTAACCTTTATAAACCAAATCTAGATTTTGCTTTGCCATCCTGGCCACCTAATTTTTTCATTAAACCATGCAATAAGAGCTCTTGCTATTTGCAATGAATATCTTCAGAATGTGCTTTTCCTGGAAGTCTGGCATTTGTGTGTGTTATTTATATTATGATATGCAGTACCTCCCCCCACAAAAAATAAATCTTTTTGGCTACTGGGGCCAAAGTTCATCTGTCCACCCCAGATGTGTTTTCCTTCAGAATCCTTACAAAATCTCAGGGTTTTTTTCATAAAATCTAAAATCCCACCACAAACATTTATTTTTCCCTTTTAACTCCTAATATATTTTTTCTGCAAGCCCTGATGTTCTCTCTGTAACTCCCAATATTTCTCCCTAGACCCCAATTTCCTAACCAAAGCACATTACTGATCTGATGCTTTCAACAGCCTGGTAGCACATCAATAAACTAAAGATTATTGTGCTTTGTCAGGTTTTATTTTGTAACATTATGGGAAATTCTCCGCTGTCTTGGATGAGTGCATAAACTCTGATTGCTTGACAATTAACAGAGCTAGTAATAGAAAAGGCAATGTAATTTACCTTCGTACAAGGGATCTCAGTTAACAAAAATTAAACTATTGAACTCTCCTCTCCAAGGAAAGGGATGTTGCCTCATTATGTTAAAAAGAAAAACAGATTCCAGTGGCAAGTGGGCCTTCAGTCTGGCTCGGTGAATTTATTGTTGAGATTATGTGTTTTTCTGACATGCATACAAAATTATGGCTTTTAAACTGGACCAAACTCTCTCTTCATTAAATGAGTATTTCCCCCCTTTGGTACTATAACTCAAAGAAAGCATTCTAGATAAATAATGTCAAGGGGGAGTATGTTCATGTGCTCCGTGGTTTGGATGTTGAGGATGCCCTTATCTACAGGGCTGGAGTGCAGCTCTTGCTGTCTGTCTCTTCACTCTGTGTCTCTGTCTTTCTGTATCGCAGCTCGAAAGAAGAAAATATACAGTATAATTAAATACAGAGCCATCACGCTAAAAGTGAAGAACTCCCACAGAGGAGAGCGCTGGGTTTTACAGACTCCCACGGAGACCATATGAAGCTTGCATTCAAAATGGCATCTGCGGCTTTGAGCCTGCCTTCTGCCCTTTCCGAGATTTCTGCTTAGTTCAAAGAAATACTGTGTTTGAACACAGACATCCCGATAACTTAGCAAAGTTGTCAGAGAAGTTGAGGCTTTGCGTCCCTCTTCCTTGGGAATTTCAGCCTCTAAAATCTGTTTTTTAGGGTTTTTTTCATGCCATCCAAACATTCCCAAATTGGAAAGCTAAAATCGTCGGTCCCTTGCCTTAAGCTAATTAACTGATGCACAAGTGTTGGACCCTAGAGGAGACTGTTACAGTTCTAGTTACAACGGAAAACACACAAACTTACAAAAGCTGTTTCTGTCTTCGAGAAGTTTGTAATCGAGAGGTCAGCAGACTATGATCCACAGACCAAATGCAGCCTGACGTCTATTTTTGTGTAATCTGGGAACTAAGAATGGTTTTTACATTTTTAAATTATAGAAAAAATTCAAACGAAGAATACTATGTTGCATCACGGTAAAATGAGATAAAATTAAAATTCCGTGTCCATAAGTGAAGTTTATTGGAACATAATCGTTCTCATTAATTTACATATCGTCTATGGCTGCTTTCACGCTGCAATGTCAGAGTTCTGTAGTTGCAACAGAGACTGTAAGGCCTGAAACGTCTAAAATGTATAAAATCTGGCCTTTTACAGAAAGAGTTGCAACCCCTGTGATAAGCTCATGAGAAAGCCTCTGCTAACAACTCTAGAATAATGAATGAGCAATGAAATACGGTATATTACCAACTGTTATGAGAACCTTGTGGAAAGTTGTCAAATGAACTCAGGAAGATATATGTCACAGAGATTGTTTTATTTGGAGAATAACCCTAAGGAGCCTCAAGGAGGAAGGGAAGACAGGAGCAGACTTCAAAAGATTGCAAGTTTTGAGTGGATAGAAAGTAGTGGGAAGGATATTTCAGATCGGAACGACAGAAGGAACAAAGATGAGCTCTGGCTTGGCAAGAGTGAGGCTCCAAGAAAAGATGTTTGTGATCTACAGTGAGAGTAAGAGGGCTTGGTTACTTAAAATATCAAAGGTAAATGAATTGTCTTCTATTCTGATTTTGATATTTCCATATAGAAGGTGAACCACTGAGAAAAGAAAATGTAAAATTTAAAAGTAAAATAAAGTTCAGGGAAAGATGAACTGGGGGATGAAGGATCTGTGTTCACTGTCTTTGAAACAATTAATCCTGTTTTAAAAGATGTGAAATGACTGACAAAAAAAGAATTTACATACAAAGTAAGGTAAGAAGGTGAGAATATTTGAAGGTAAAAATCATAGAGGCATATCCACCATGTTTCATATTGCATTTGGGTCATTTTTCTGTAACTATTCATTAATAGGATGGAATGATTGCTATAATTTTAATTACGTGGTTAATCCCAAACAATTATCTAATAAAACCACACCATGTGAGAAAAATGCAATGCACAGTTTTACACATGGCTGTTTCAACTTTAAAATAACAATGCAAGATGGGGGGTAAAGAACATTATGAGCTGTTACTACAGAATGTTGATGGAAAATTATTTTAAAATGTGATTGGCTTGGGGATTTAATTAGAAAGTAATGCAAAGGAACTTACTTAATTATGAAATTATAATATAGTTGCATTCAATTTGACTTATTGTATAATTCAAGCATGTGTCTTGTTTTCTTTCAGTACTGGTTTTTGGACAACTTTAATGGCTACCTTGCTTTTTATTTACTGTCTGTTGTGTCCACAGGATGCTATTTGACCATATTTATGATATTATTGCATTATTTTAAAATAGTTTCCTCTTTCATTTATGGCTATGGCATGAAGGGTAGAAAGAAACTTATAAGTATTTTATTCCAGGTGTTTAAGATACGTTGCATAACTCAGGAGAAGTAACGGAGAAGTGAGAGAGAAATTACGAAAGCAGGGCCGGGAGCATAGCGTGACACAATCAAAGGACAGAATAGTTGTGTCTAAAGGCAGTGCAACTAATTACATATGTGGAATTCAGTTGCATGGACCCTGAGTATTATGTATGTCTAAGTGTGTATAGAAGGGTGAAGGGCAGTGGGTACACCTTTTAAAATAAAGTAGACGTGGTTTCTAACATTCATTTTTCACTTGTTGAATATTTATGGATCACATGCTCTGCTCTCAGAACTGTGTCCAAGCCCTTGGAGACACAGAGGTGAATGAGACAGAGAGTGAACCAAAGTTGGCCACAGTCTAGCAAGGAAGCTAGGCACAGAACAGATGATTACAAAGTGCTAAGGGCAACAACATTAGAAATATGCAGTAGACTCTCAGAAAATGTCTCCTAACCGAGACCTGGAGGCAGGTCAATGCAAAGGCTTGAGGATGTGTCAAGAGAACATCTCCCCAGTCCTTTACTCATCTCTCAATCCCCTTGAGGTGTAGTAAGTACTGTCCTACAACACTTCATGACGTTTTGGTCAATGACAAATTATGTGTACAATGGTGGTCCCATGAGATTATACTGGAGCTGAAAAATTCCTGTCACCTGGTACCATTGTAGCTGTCATAGGGTCATAGCAGAACCCATTTCTTTTTCTATGTTTAGATATGTTTAGAGGCACAAATACTTACCACGGCGTTATAATTGCCTACAGTATTCAGTACAATAACATGCTGTACAGGTTTGTAGCCTTGGAGCAACAGACCATACCACTAGGGTCTAAGATGCTATGCCATCTAGATTTGTGTAAGTACATTCTATAATGTTCTCACAACAAAGAAATCGCCTAACAGTGCATTGCTCAGAAGGTATCCTTTCCATTAAGTGGTGCATGTCCATAGTTTTGTGTGGCGGCAGTTCACAATGCAAATGCTGAGAGTGTGCGATGGGGGTGAGCTCCTCTGTCTCTTAACAACTTTCTTATTCTTTTTTTTTTTTTTTTAAGGCTGGTCAAGTGAAGCAGTGGGAGTGGAGAAGGAACAAAGGAATCTGTAACTTGTTGTGATCAATTAGTTGTAAACACCACTGCACTTGTACCAACCAAACTTTCTTACTCTTTACTCTTTCTCTGTCTTTGCCAAAATATAGCTGTGAAAACAGTGATGTCACTGAAGCAAGTGGAACTTTTAGTAGCGATCACAGGGATTTATAAAAGCCCTTAAAACTGGAATCTACCCCCACAAACAAAATACTAGTATGTTTAAAGAATGAACAGTCATCTGTGAAAAAAATATTTAACATCATTGTAGACTTTTAAGAATAGGGAGTACATATAGCATTTAAATATCTAAGAATACTCCTTCATTTGGCTTTTACAAATATTTAGCTGTGATAATTTCTGTTTAAGAAAAAAAAGTCTTCACTTCTTCCCTAATCCACTAATGCAATCCAGCATGAACCAGCCAGTGCTAATAATGCAAGGCCATATTTGAACAGTGAGCTTTGCGGCTATAGAGTAGTTCTCAAAGACAGATAGTGATGAATGTTATGGATTTGTGCACTGAGGTTTAAAATTGCCCTATGCCACCCTGAGCCTCCTTACACAGACAAATAATGCAAAGAGTTTAAGACGGGGGCATTAGGCCCAACTGGTGACAAGTTTTCCTCTTCTCAGGAAGAATAAACCTCCATCAGATGTGTTGAAATCGCCTACTTGACCCTTGCCTAACCTCCAGCCCAAAACGCATGAAGTAAGATAGAGATAATCCCAGAAAGAAGGTTTAAACAAACAAGCCAACAGCCTCCTATGTTGTTGAGAAGTCTGATTTTCCTACTTTCCTCACACACGTGCTGCTTGGGAAACAAGAAGCTTGTGACTCTGAGGTAGGTCACAAAGTCCTCGTTTGGAGGTTATAAGACTCACAGTAGCTATTTGGGCCCTGGTGTTCCCTTTGCCAGACTTTTCTGGAGTGAAAGTGTATGTTTCTTCATTCTTCATGGATTTTTGTTATTTACAATAATTTCAAAATGTCTGGCAATAATATCTTACTTAAAGTATCCTTGTTTATTTAGTTGGAAAATTACAATAGTTTGATATTTTTTTGAAATTGCAATGGCTGTCATTTTATTAAGCTAACCAACAACTCCTCTTATTTAAAAATCTTTTTAAAGGTGTAGATTTCTAGTGTAGGTAAAGGAAGAAAAATATGAGTCATTCCTATTCAACAGGAGTTTTTCAATAATATTGAAATGGAGATGGTATCTATGCTTTAACAAAATATGTAGGAAACTGAACCTTCTGATTCCATTTAGGAGATATTAGATGAGAGTTACAAAAATCAATTGCAAAATTATCCATTAGTTACACAAGCAGAGATACTTTAGAAAGGATGCAAACATTTTGGAAGTGATTTGAAGATTACATCCTCTGGGAAATCAAAGATTCATGTCTTTCACCTATACCCTGGACATGGCAAAAGGCACAACAAAGAGTCGGGAGCACTTTGAGGATATAGAAGAAAAACACTAGACCAGCAAGATGCAGACAGTGCAACTAATTACACGTGTGGAGGAGGATCAGAGAGGCTGCGGGTGTGAACTGAGCCGGATGCACATCAAGGGAATAGTCCAGGGCACTGCCAGACTAGAGGGTTCGTGATCCCAGTTTCTCACTTCTATTCTCTGGAAAACAAACACAGAAATGGGACTGGAAAATTCTGATCCCAATTAGGGTCCAAACTGAAAATAGATCACAGGATTTCTAATTCCTAATATAGTCCTTCTATTTTTTTTTTCTTTTAAATGTGACGCTCAGATTAACCTACAGGAACAACCAGAAATATATCCAAAGTCCATTGTTCATCTAATTCTCATGCTTTTATAGGTAAGTTGCCTTTTCCTTCATCCTTGAGGTGCTGTGATATTAATACAAATACCTATGTGTGGACTTAATGAAATTTATCCTAACTAGTACTTGAAAGAGCTTTTGCCTACTTCACTTCTTTCTCTTTTCTGAAAAGTTCTCATCTTTTATCTCTTTGAGTATTGACTTTCCACCATTCTCTCTAGTTTCTATTTCTGGGACTCCTCTCAGATGTACATTAGAGCTGCTGTTTCTGTCGTCCACTTCTTACTCCCTCATCCATAATTTCCATCTCTTTATGAGATGTCTTCATGACATTTTATTCTTATCTTCCAATTCCCTGATTTTCTTTTCTTCCATATCTAATCTACTGTTCCAACAATCTTTTGAATATTTTCATTTTAATAAGTATTTTTCCAGAATTCTACTTAATTTTTTAATATATCAGATTTTTTATTTTATAATACATTATTCTTATTTTGTAAGTATTAGACTTTCCATTGTAACTTCTAAATTTTTTAATGTAAATAAAACCTTTATGATTACTGTTTCCCTTTCTTCGGTTTCTCTGAGTGAATTTGTCCATTTGGGGTATCCACAAATGATTTTATAAGACAATGCATCTCCTCAAATTGTATAATTCTTGATAGGTAAGCTCATCTTCTACAAGTTATTCTATGTAAGATTGTGGGGGCTCTTTACAGTGCAGTTTTAAGGATACCACTGCCCTATTCCTATATCATTACTATCTCTAATCTAGTTTTAAGTAACTATCTTAGCTTGGAACTTCTATATCTCCCAGAAAGTTTGAATTCAGAATATCCATCCTCTTGCAATGCAGGCTCAATGTCCAATCTCATTTCAGTGATTCTTTTTCTGCCACAATCTGAGATGCATTGTTAATGTCTAGGCTAAACCCCTGGACTGGATGGTGGGAATACTGAAGCTCCTTGTCATAAATTCTGAATTCTGTATTATAGTCCTAGTTCTGACTGTCTGCAGAAAGCCCAATTTTGCCTTCTCTATATGCTTGGAGTCTGAAACTTCAAATCTAGATTTTCCTGCCTAGGCACTGTAAATATAGCTCCTATGGCCTATAGCCAGATTAAAAATACCACACTCCCTGGCTGTGGACTTCATTGGTTCCTGTACTTCTCACCTGATGTCAGCTAACTTTAACTTCTTGGTTTCTTTTCTCTTGAAGATTTCCCTTTCTTTCTGTTCAGCTCTGTCGTGGTTTTTAATGTTATGTGTTAAAATATTTTAGCTAGCATTTCTGTGTGTTTGAAGTGGGGGAGGGTAAGTTTAGCCTATGCTCAGTATGCTATCTTGACACAGATTCTTTCTCACCTAATATTTATCCATGAATCTTTATTTTTCCTTCAAATAACTTGACTCTAATCCTTGTTCAGAGTATTTAATTAATATGTGATGAATTAAAAGTAGATATGAAAGGGAATAAGCAATTATAATGCTCTAAAATGGAGATTTAGTAGAACAACATAAACACATTCTTCATTGTCTATTGAGGTATTTGCCCAATATCTACTTCAGCTGGAAACCAGAGCTGCTTTTCCTCTTCTAAAGACTTAATTCCAACACCAACTCTTATTAGAATGCCTCTGTGTGTGTTTGATCATATGCTAAACATTTCAAATAGGATTTGCAGCCTACTAAACTTTTTTGGTTTGCATTCTCTTCACCTTCATACACTGATTTTTACTGTTTTATTTCTGCACTGATTAATATACCACTTCAAAATTATTTTTACTAATATAAAATTGCTCTCTCCAATTAGGGTACACAGTACATTTTTTGGAAGCACTTTGCTTTACTGCACTTTGCAGATATTGTGGGTTTTTTTTTTTTTTTAGTGGATTGAAGGTTTGTGGCAATCCTGCATCAAGCAAGTCTATTGGCATCATTTTTCCAACAGCAAGTGTTCACTTTGTGTCTCTGTGTCACATTTTTGGTAATTCTCGCAACATTTTAAATTGTTTCATTATTATTACATCTGTTATGGTGATCTGTGATTAGTGATCTTTGATGTTACTGTTGTAATTGTTTGGGGCACCACCAATCACACCCATACAAGAAGGTGAATTTAACAAATGTGTGTGTTCTGACTGCTCCACCAACCAACCGGCCATTCCCCGTCTCTCTCCCTCGCCTCAGGCCAACCTGACTATAATATAGTGTAAACCTAACATTTTCATGCACTTTTATATGCACCAAAAATTCATGTGAATTGCTTTATAAGGATATTCACTTTACTGCAGCGGTCTGGAAGGAAACTTGTAACATCTCTGGGGTCTGCCATTATTCCAACAATTTGTGGAACTGGGATTCTGAAAGGAACGGATGTCGTCATCCTGTTTGCTGTCTCTAAGCAAGGATCCACATATTGGTGAGGCAGATTTTTACTGCTCCGTGACTGTTCTCTCCTCTGACTACTCTCCTTAGAGATGCACACTTAGCCATTCTCATTTCTGTGTTTCGCCCATTCTCACACCAGACTTGGAATTTTGGTCCTGCATCCAGTTTATATTATAAGTACACAGTGTAGTTTGGGCTGGAAAAGGTAAATTGAGTCTGCTTTCTCACTTTATAGGTGAGGATAACACATCTCAAAATATTTAGCTGACTTGACTAAGTTCATGGGGCAAGTGGATTGAGCAAGTGACGAAAACCACGTGTCTCCCAGCTTCTTCTCTTGCCAGTAACCTGCTGTCTATCATATGTATGGAACCCAAATTATATTCAAGCCTTTTAGGTTTACTAAGTATGAGAGGAAATTCAGAGTCACGAACTATTTTACCTTTGTAAATTATCAAGGGATAAAGCATTATCTGCAGCTACATAGCACTCCTGTGTGAAATTCAGTGTTAACAACCACAGACTTGATGTCAGCTAACTTTAAGACTGAGTCATTTTTTTCCCTGTGTATACTATGTAAGTTTCTGAACAGTAAATATTTTTAAGGAGGTATGCTTTTAACATTTCAATTCTAGAAGTTTTTATTAATTCAGTTAACAACTCTGTCAAAGAACTACTATATCCTAGTTACTATATGTCTTAGCTTGGCTTCCTCAGGAGACAGAGCCTTAGACAATGACTTATATGTTCCTTCTTTCTTAGAAAGTACAATCCTGTATACAAAAGTGAAGGAAAGGTGAACAAAGGAGGGAAAAAAGAAGGGCCCATATGAGAGTTTCTGGTGGAGCCAGCTGTGATAACTGATCTTGCATTGCTGCCTTCCAAGAAATCCCTTAAATGGCTGTGCCTCAGAATAGCCAGTTCTGGAGGAGAAAGGAGGACGACTGTATCCACTGGCTCAGGGCTCCCCTTGGTCAAAGGTTTTGCCACATAGAGTGCTAATTTCTCTGCATTTCTGGAGTGCACATGCTTCACCCTCCATAGGGAAGTCTTAGGGAAAGACGGGTGTGAAGTAAGGTGCTACTGGGCTGTGCCTGTGTGATGCTGGGTGGAATTCTTGCAGAAATGGTCCCTCCAGCCGAGATGACAATAGGTAGCCAAAGGCCCTGCACACAGATTAGGCAGAAAGGATCTGATCCATATGCCAAGAAAATCATGACAATGATTTTCTCTTTTCAAGGAGGTTAATGATTCAATGTATGAACAACAAAAACTACTATTATTCTATAAATTCCACAACTGTGATGATAGGAGACTGCATATGATGGCAGATTAATGCTGTCTATAGAAAGAAGGAAAAGCAATATCCGAGCTAATACCTAAAGATAGGATAGGAGTTATCTAGTGAAAAAAGAGATTAGATAGAGGATAGAGGGAGGAGTGTTTTAGGTGAGGGAACAGAATATACACAGTTACAGGTAAGAGTGGCCATACTAACTTTGAAGAAATGTGAAGAGTACAATGTAGCTATGTCGAAAATCTATGGACTGTATAGTATAATCTATGGACTATATAGTATATGTATAGTAAAGAAGAAATTTTTACTTATAAGCAAATTTATTCATTGCAAAAGAGATATACCAAAAACATTTTGTAGAGACAACCTCTATGGGAGAAAGAAAACAGCTTTATTTGAATGAAGGACAGAATATAGCTCACTGCCTAACCATCCAGTCTCCATCAAATATTCTTATTATAATATAACAACAATAATTAATAAGGATGATAGACAGCCATTTGCATTTGCAAGAAAAGAGTAATTGTTGCTCATTTTCCTTTTGGTAGTGCCACTATTGAATTAATCATACCCTTGATGAATTACTGAAACACAATGTTATGCTATTGAAGGTGTCCCAATTCTTTGCAGCTGTTTAAGATTGTTTTTATTATGAAGTGTCATAGCCTTGTAATGGCAAAATTAAAGAATTGATGGATGATTGGAAAGAGATAACTTTTCTGTTCATTTCTTTAAAAATGCCTTTTATTGTGCATGTGTGTGTTTCAGGTATATATACATGTATTCATGTTATTCCTGACAGAGGACCCACTGATTTAAAAAAAAAAAATCCCTTAGGAGAACAGATAAAAATAAACAGTAGAATTTCTTCTCCCCAGTTTTGGTGGATTTAAGCCAGGGACATAATGACAAATTAATGTGCTTCATCATGTCACTTAGAAAGATAAAACCCATTAACATGGATAAAGAAGGAATCTCAGTGTAAGGTTAGAGAATTGGAAAACATACATTCCTTAGTCACTGAAATCTTACTGGTTGATTTGGTTGTTTGCTATTTAGCATAGATATTCAATGTGACAACTTCAAATAGTTCAGAAATTTGGTGTAAATATCCAGTTCTAGAAGTGATTTGTTCAGTCCATTTATTCCTACAATGCCGCTAAGCTAATTCTACAGAACTCCCTTCAGTGATTTCCGATTCTCTAAATGACCCCAAATTCCTTATTATGATGAGTGCAGCATAACTTTGTAAAATATCCGTAGCATTTCTACATGTGGGTGAAATGCCGTATGATTGAAAAGATATTGAGAACTAATGTCATGCTTTGCTAGACCAACTTTGGTACCAGTCTCAAAATAGTGGTTACTTGTTCATTGTTGATTATGAATTTGGCAAAGTAACTTGATCTTTTGTTCAGCCTCTGGGTATTAATGCATAGCAAACAGCATAATTATATTAGTGAAAATTCCATAAGCCCTAGCATATCTTTCTACAGCAGCAAACACACTGTGGTCATTATGGCCAAAATTATCAGAGATTCTTCGGCTGATGCTAGTATAATGTGTGATGACATCAGGGGCTTTTAGCAATCGTGTTGTTGCAAATCGACAGCATTTTAATGGCATGCAAGAACAAAATAGCTCTGCCCAGTAGTATTTTCCTATATTCAGAAGGACTGTATCCTAGCACAGCACTTCATTACATGGATTTAGATGGAAAATGAATCCTATCTCATCCTTTGCAATATAATTGCATGACCATACTGTAATATGTCTAGCATATAAGGCAGCTGTTAGGTTCTCTCTGACCAGTGTTATAAAGCTGTTCTACTCTACTGACTAAACATATTCATTCTGTGCTGAGTGCTCTCAAAACAAAATTTGCTGATACAGAGTTTGCTCATAGAACCACTGTCGGGGTTTGTGATTCTGAGCTAACTTAGACAGACAAGAATTGTGTAGCCGGAGATCAAAATATTACCTTTATTCAGATTGAGTTGGAGAATGTTGAGTTAGGGTCTGGTACAAGTGGGTTTTCTCTTGAATTCAACTCACCAATCTGTGACAGACAGCAATAAAGCTAAGGAGCTTGTGGTCAGGGCCAGGTCTTCTCCACTAAGCCAATTGCAAGATCAAGACAAGAGAAAGTGAGGCAGGGAAGCACTTGAGCCAGGTGGGCTCAGTTTGTCCTGCCGTGCTCATTCATCAGGTAAGTCAGCGTCATGTCTGAGGAGGCGGGAGTGAGGGAAAGGACTAGATAGTTTTTGCAGCGGGGCCTCCCTCCACAGAAGAACAGGAAGCCACAGAGGGGATCTTTCCCACTTCCCCCCGTACCCGGGAGGTCAGAGGAGTCTGCCTTAAAGTCTTTCTATACCTTTGTAAACTGTGTCATGCTATTCAAATAGGACCTAGGACAAGATACACGTGTTCTTGGCCAATTAGGCAGAGCAGTTTTTAACACTCCTTCCTGTTATTCCAGAAAGGCTTAAAAAGCAAATCCCTTTCACTTCATGCAGTCAGTGGTGCCCTGATGCCCTCAGCATACAGTTGAAACCAAGAGGCATTAAATCCAGTGCATCTGGCACCCAGCCTGCCTAACCTGCCTGTCCCTTCTGTCCCTGCCTTTGCCCTAACTGTCAGCCTCACAGGACGATCCGCAGGCTGTGATTCTGGGGACACGTTGCACAGATGGCTTCCTCTGTCTCTGTTTGGCTCAAATGAAATCACTGCCCTTGTTATACCCATTGTGTAGACAAGGAATCTGACGTGGGTCTGTGAATTGCCCAAGGTCACCCAGTGAGTGCTGCAGGTGAGAACTCAGACTGGTTAGATACCACTCCAGAAGCTGAGCCCTTTACTTGTGGGCTACAGACTCTGAGGTTAAAGCAGCTCTAACACACCCTGGAACATGGGCCCTTAATATATATTTGTTTCCCACCTCACCGAAAATAAAAAATGCTGTTAGCTTTAGATATTTATATATAAAGATGTGATTAATCCATCCTAAATCCATATTTCACATTTGACATAAAAATAAATTTCATGGTTTACTTCAAGTTTCTACTATGAAAGTTTTTGGTAGAACTTTAGTAATATTTTAGATTGATTGAACTTTGTAAACAATAATAGAAACATCTCACAGTTTCTAGGAATTAGATGCCAACTATGAGAAACTGGTATTAGCCTACATTTTATAAGTTTTAAGTAATATTTGATCTATTTTCTCCTAACATCTAGGCTTTCCTAGAAAATATGTTTTTAGTGCCTCAAGAGCACCTGCATTGTCTCTAAGAATTTCACTCTGTCCATAATGTAATTTAAATAATAAAACTACTGGGAAAATGGAAACCAATGTAGCTAAATAAATAGGGCTAATAAATCCCACTATATTTCTATTATACAAAAGAGTTTATTTTTAAATTATTATAAAATCTCATTGTGTAAAATTTGGAGAACAATTAAGTATCTAAGAAAATATGACCCACAATCGTATTACGTGCAGATGACTTCTGCTCTTTTGGTGTCAGTAGTATAGATCACTATGGAGGTATCAGACATAAAACTTTGTTTCTTTGCTTCAGATAACCTCCTTGGTCTGTATTCTAAAAAACTGAATTACTAGGTCAATGGGCATTATATTTTAAAGTCTTCTGATAAATATTATCCATTTGCTTTACAAGAAAAGTATTTGTTAGTTTACATTCATACTAGTTGTTTGTCTCCTTTAGTTGTTTTGTTTTCTAAATCTATAATTAGAAAACAAAACAAACAAACAAAAACTCTTCTTAGGGAAGTTCCAATCTGCTATTTTGTGGAGAGGCTGAAATTAAACTGGTTTCTCCACATGGTCCGTATTCTATGTATCTTCTCCTTTCATCATCAGAGAGCATTCACTTTAATTTCAAGGCTGGGGCAAGGGAGCCTTTGGCATGAATCTCGCTATGAATATGCTTTTAAGTAAGGACCAATCTTTGCCGGCCTGTGTAAAATCATCAAGCATGGAAGAAAAGAATGAGAATTAGATGAGCACATGTTGTCAATAATTTCATTCTTGAACTTTTCTCTTTGTTTCATGATTCTCTGCTCCGCACACTTTCAATTCCAAGCATTTATGATAGCCAAGCCATAATCCTGCAGGGACAGAGAAAATGACAAATAGAAGTCAAAAGGGGGCCTGTGTTGGTGTGTGTGTGTATGTGTGTGTGTGCACGCGTAGGAGTGGGTAGGGGAGATGTGGTACTACTGGGAAAGAGGCGGGAATAGGGAGAAAGAAAAAAAGAGAGATACGGCAGAAACATTATTTAACCTGCAGCTGAAGTATGTGATCTACTTGGAAACTAGTTCGAATGTAAAATTTTGAGATGATTCTACATCAGGAGTTTCTTCACATTTTCATTCGAACTATAGTAGGTCTTATGCAACAATACTAGCTACTAGATTTGCCTTCTCATAAATTTTCTCCAAATAGATTATATTTTTGAAAAGTGTCACTTAACTGAGTTTGCAAAATTATCTCTGTGTAGGAAAAACAGAAAGAAATGGCTGTTTGAAGATTTTGGCAGAAAGTCCCAAAAGCACATTTGACAATGTGTCAATGCTCATTGGTAAAGAAAAATTATTGAGTTGTAGCTTAGAAAATGTCTGGCTTGTTCACCTTGAGTGAAATAATAAGCTCAAGTTCTTCTTGAATTTAGTATCTAAAAGAACAGTTGACTTTTTCTTCTACAATTTAAAAATAATTCTAGTGGATTATACATTTTTAAAATTTTTCTTAATCTCATTTAGAATCAGAATACATTGTCTAATTAGTGGCATTTGTATCACATGTGAAAAACTTTGCATCACCAGCACATTTCTGTGAGCTGCAGGCATGTATGGAATCTGTCTGATGTGTTTCTGTCCAAATCAGAACCTGGATGATCATGTCCTGAGCTGTTTTTCATGGAGTCCCAGATTCTTGGTGCTCTACACTCGGCATCAGGAGTCTCTACATTGCTTCTATCTTCAAGTTTATTTTCGTAAAATCTAAAATATTTTCAGCTCTTTTGTTGTTTGTTTTTAAAAGAAAAACCAAAGAGAAGGCAGTATAATCTTCTGCACCTGAACCAGTCTGCAGCCAGTGAGAGCCTGCCGGGAAGGGGCCCAGCAAGGATGCACAGGGTGCCTGTAGCTTGTCACCTGGAATTTGAGAGATCAACAAGTCCCCTAACAATCTACCATCAACTGCCTGTCAGCTCTCGTTGTCCCACGGGATTAGCCCAATTCTGGCTCTGCAGACCCTGGCAGCCACAGGTAACAAAGCCCTGGCCTCTGCGGGCATCCTTCTTCACCCAGGGCCAACCAAGACGGGCTGCCTCTCCTGGGCTGAGACGCAGCAAAGTTCTCTTAAATTAAAATCAGAGCATAACTCCACTCCATCACCAAGAATCATCTCAGGGCACAGTCCCAGCCTCCGTCACTGGAGGCTTTTAAAACACACATCTCTCTGACCTCAACATGTAGGTGAGATATGACTTTAAGAGGAATGAGTCACAGAGCCAACTTCTCAGCCCTCGACAATCTTATTTTCATCCCTAAAATAAATGACATTTGAGTGTGGATCTATCTATAGTTTAAAAGTAAAACCCTGAATATCACCTCCAATCACACCTCCCTCCGTAAGTGCCCTAGCCACTGGGAACTGTGCCTTCCTCAGGGATATTCCCACGCTGTCTCCATTGTGAGGCCAATAGCACCTAACAGGGTATTGTAAATATCTGTTTACATTCTAATGAAACACAAAAATCTCTAGCAGGAACTCATCATAAGCTCAATTATTACATTTGATTCTTCCTTCTGCTAATATCTAGCACTATGTCTGGAAGATAGTAGCTCCAAAATAAATGTTGGGTGAATAAATGATGAAGGGATGAATAACCACAGGTCAACCATAGTATCTTTCAGAGACTATTATAATAGTAACAATAACTAACAGGATTTCACTAACTTTAGAAAGTCCTGGAAGCTCAGGCTTCATGAGAGCAACAGTCCTACCAAGTGTTTTATTATATTATATTAGCAATTAAGGTTTCCATTCCAGTAAAGACCAGACTCTTATTCATAATTATATTTTTTCTGTGAAAGGTAAGGTAAATCAGCTATGCAGGTGAAAAATATAATGGAGCTGAAACAGTAGGGGAACCCTAATCAGTGGGACTACTCAAGTCCCAGAAAATCATGCAAACGAAGTCTTAGTATATGGATTGGTGAAAAGAGTGAGTTCCTCAAACTTGAGTTTCAGTGGGAAGAGAATTGAGGGGAAAAAAAACACCCAATTAAGTAGAAACTCAGTTGAAAAATGCACATAAGTCTTCATGATAACATTTTAAACATCTTTCATCACTATTCATTTTTATCTATAAAAACATGTTGGTAGTATTTAGTCCCAAATTTCCAAGCCTTGTGTTCCTCCTTCACTGCGATGTTATCAGCTGGAAGGGAAAGCTGGCCGTGAAAGTGTTAGGGTAAGCACTTTTCCACAGGAACTTATTGCTTTAATAAGTTGGGAAAATGCACTTAAAGGAAAAAAAAATTGTCATTCAGGATTCATTAGAGCTGGGGGAAAAAAGAACACCATGATTATCCATAGAATTCACACTTCCTTACCAAGGAAAGCTGAACACACCCTGAGGTCTTAACGAAGAGTGGTAGTAAAACAGCTACTCATCACTAGAAGGAGAACTCTATGTTCTCAGGGACAGTGCAGTAAGTCAAGAGTACATAGATCAGTGCGTACACCGGGCCGTTATTCCAATGTCCCCATGGACTGGGGATTCCAAGATACACAATGCCTTACACAGGTAAGCACTCAATAAATAGTTTTCGAAAGGGTGGACGAACACTAGGAAGCAAGCTAATGGTCTTTAATATCTGTATTGTCCCCAGTGTAGACCAAATTCTCATCTCACGTGTGCTTACAGGAAACAAATAAAAATTAATTCATATCCAAGACAATTTGCATATCAGCATAATCTACTACCCTAGAACCTCATGCCTCTTTAGAAGTTGTTTCATTGTTGCTGTGTTTACTGATTATGAAAGCAACAGAGTATAATATAGTAAAATCACTTTATGGCCTCAATGGAAAGATAGGAATCTTTTCTCTGAAATTTTTTTTTTCTAGGCAACCTTATTGGTTAGAACTTAATTTTTTAAAATACATGTGACTTGGAATGATCAGCCTATGGTCAAAAAAATAATACTATTATGAGTCATGTGGGTAGCAATGCAAGGAAAAATAGATGATTCACGTTCCGAGCAGTGAGCATTCCTCTTCATTTCCTGGTTTCCGGACACCTCCCTCCACTGCGCCATAAAACCCCAGCCTTAGCTTTCCTCACCTTTGTTTTTTTTTTTTTTTTTTTTTTCCTGTTTGGGCTATGAAGTTTGGGTGCTTTTGCAGGAAGTTATTTTAAAGTTTCAGTCCAATGTGGTGAGAAAGAACAGGTAGGAGAAGGGACCCTCTACACCCAGATTGCATCTATGAATAAAAGCCAATAACCTTCTCAAGTTCAAAGCAATCGCCCACTCACCCGATGGTCTCTCTGGATGATTGAAAATGGCTTAAGCAAGGACATATGGGTTTAAAGAGCCACTCAAAATGACTGAAAAGCAGGTTGTCCACAGAGAAGCCATGTCACCCTGTTGACGAATAAGCTTTGGCTGTGCTGGTGATGGGCTTCCCAGGGGGCTCACCCGCAGGGGGAGAGGAAGCATCGGTGAGTGTGGGAATAATCAGAGAATACAGCCTCCTTCCCATTCCTACTATTATATAAATGTTATATTTGTTAGACTCGCTCCCTCCCGGACCACCCCCCAAGCAGTTCATAGACAATAAAACACCAGGAATCCCTGAAGAGTGGTAAAATGCTGACATGATTTAAGAAGGAAGACTCTGATAAGAAGATAAAAATCTAATAAACAGAGTCTAGAGAACCTTGGTTCGTCTCAGGCGCTCGCCAGTGTAAGCAAAACCCTCCCAAGGAAAACAAAAGGAGCCTTAATCGTAAGGACATTCCACTCACAGACCATCTGAAGGAGAAAGTTAAGGCCGTGACCTCTGCAGGCTGCAGTTATGAGAGCTCTGACAAGAAAATATTTGATTTGGTTCAAGAAGCAAAATCAGTCATTGGATTTTTTAATATCTTTTTTCTTCAATAAAAAAAAAAGTAAAATAATGCATTTTGTGTGTGCTTGAGAGAGAGTCGCGTATACACAGTAAATATTTCTCCCACCCATGTAGTTTTTCTGTTTAACGTGGTCTTAATTTCTTCTTGGATTTTAATCAACCCCAGGAAAAGGTGGATTCACAGGCCCATTGATTTCCCTTTTTTAATTAACACAAGGCTCCCGAAGGCTAGTCTCAAGTTTCGCACACGAATCTGCAAATATGTAAAGACACACACTCTCTCCAAGAACCAGAATGAGAATCTACAAAGCTGTGAGTTTATTGTTGAAGATTTAGGGAATACTCAAAGAATGTGTTGGTGTCTTTGAAATCTAGAACAGAGGATTCTACAGAAAGAGGCTGAAATGCACACAGGCTCCCAGGCTAACTCAAAACACAACAAACTACAACCTATAAGGTGGTTGAAAATCTGAGCAATCCTGTTGCAACATTGATAAAACATAGGTAATGAGTATTTTTGTAGTTATTTGTGCTTTTTGTATTTAAAGAAAATAAGCAGCATTAGAAAAGAGAGAAGTTTCGTGGAAATTTGGCAGGACTTTTTCAGTACACTTATAAGTGCTTCTGCTTGCCGACCCCGTGTTTTGTTATGATTAGCTTAATTATAAAATTTCTGGCTTTCTTTCTTCCTGACGCAATGAGGACTACATTTAAATTAATCATGCATAATTAGCTTATTTTTTAAAAAAATATTTTTCTCTCCAAAAGGAAAGAAAATTGGACAGAGATTTAGATGGGAAAAATCTGGAAGAAAATAGAGAAGAAATGAGACTAAGTAGAGTAAAAATGAGAATAAAATAGCTGAGGATGGAAAGAACTGAGCAGCAAGGGGTGAAAGAAACACAGGAGAACAGGCTGAGTTTCTTGGTCTTCTGCATCCTCTGGGTAGGTAGTCAGAAAGAAAGAATGGGTCTAAGGGTATGCCTTAATATTAATGTTAATAATTATCCTAAAGCACTTAGGGCTCAGGAAGAGGGGCCAGGGAGGCACTGGGTATGGCAAAGCAACAAGAGCATAGGCTGGGTTCTGTAGGAGGTGAGAGCAATTTTTGCAACTCTTTCCTGTTCTATTTGCTTGGAACCCTGAGTGGTGGAACATATTTTTTTTTTTTTTGAATGGGTGGGGAATATTTAAATGTAGAATTTTAGAGCTGCAAGGGACCCTGCCAAGAGAAAACTGGGGGACAATAGTCTTACACAGTTAACTTTCTTATGTGGCTGGAACTTTTGTTCTTTGAACTAAGCTCTTTTCACAAGAACAAACATATTTAAAACAGGTAGGTTTTTTTTTTCCTTTAATGACCGTACACATTTCAAACTGAAGTAGAGATTCAACAACTATGTGATTAATTTGATGATGTTAGGTAAGCAGCTGTTTCCTTTGAGCATTTGGAATATTTAGTCTATCCACATTGATCTATTAACCAGAAGATGACCACTGTATTTGGTAACAACAGCTGCAAGAGCCCAGTCTTTTACAGTATGCCCTCTTTAAGCATGAAAACAAGAAGGTCAAAATTGCCTATCATAAACTTGTTAGCAAAGTCCGCAATTAGAATAAAGAAAATTAAATTGTATAAAATTAAACAACTCTGAACCTTGACATCAGAAACATGTTAATGTGCTTGTTTTTATTCAGAGTTAGGTATCTTATACTTGAGTTTGCCTGAGCTAATGCTATCCTCCTGGGTAATAACATTTAGTTTAAGGAACTATATTATCACAAATATGCTGTTTGGGCAACCTCCTTTATTTACAGAGTGGACTAAAAGTTCATGCTTTGGAGCCAGGCAAGTTGGGTTCAAATCTTGGCTCCATCATAGATCAGCTACATGACCTTGAGCAAATTACTCAACCTGTATGATTTCCTCATTTCTAAAATGATGTAAAATTAATACTTATATCAAAGAGTGGTTATGAAGATTAAATGACTTAGTTTATGCAAAGTATTGATAACAGTGCCTAACACACAGGGACAATAAGCTATTATTGTTTTTTAATTATAAAAATAACATGTCCATGCAAAATTTTGTAAGATGCAGAAATATATTTAAAAAGAAAAAAATGGTATCATAACTAAAAATGGTAACTAAAAAAATCATAACTGAAAAAATGGTAACCTAACTGCTGGGGATGATCACTCTCTTTCCTAGTTCTTACTATGTGTGTGTTTAGTTTTTTTTTTTTTTACAAAATTGGAATTAGTGTACATATGCTTTTGTTTATTTCTTTTATAATATTTGTCATTGAAGAGTACATATATATATAAGTATATAAACACACGTGTGTGTCTGTATGTGTGTGATAAAGTTTAGTTAATCAGATTCTCTGGATGTTTGCAAATGTGTGCCATTATAAATTAAATCTCACTCCTATTTTTCCTATGCACTTTGGGTGTTTCAAAATAAATATTGGACTACTATGTGAGGAATGCCACAATTTAAAAAAGTTTTTAAATATTTTCAAATTTGAAAGCAGAGACACAGCAAAAGTCGAATTGCTTGAGGTTTTCATTCGAATTTAGGTGAAGCAAAGTATTTATCTATCAATTCTTCCTCACTCCCTCAAAAATCAATCCTCTGGATTTCTTGAAATTCACCAAATTAGTGATTGAAAACTTAAGTCAGAAAGATTTCTATCGACAGACTCTTCCCCTCAAGCAGCTTACTTGGATGTGATGGGGCTTAATGGCATGTTTTACTGTGTTGTACAATAGCTTCTTGGGTGAGATGGGTTCCAAGCTGTTCAATGTAATCCAGCATCATGGATCATAAACACTTCTATCATCTCTATTTGAAATTAGGAGTATTTATGACATTTAATCTGAGTTTGAAGATTTCAGACCTTTTAACGTAAGATTTCTTCCTCATTTCCAGGCTACAATTTGATTTCCCAAAATGATTATAACTCTTATTGTGGTTTCAAGGAGGGTGAATACTAAACACTTTAGACAAATATGAGTTAGTTCTAATTTAAAAAAAAATCTACAAAATATTCATAGCATTCATTTTAGGTCCAAGAGTTCCTTCCTGATAAGTGTATTTTGTCTTCTAAGTGTAATTTGGGTTTTTCCAACTTCAAGTAGTATAAATTTCATTTACATAATGATAAAATTTTAGGAAATACTTTTTTTGTAAAAAGAAGGGTTAAGAATAAAAATCTCAAAAATATTTACACAGACAAAATAAAAAGATAAAGTACAACAGTGAACATAAAAACAGCACAATAGAACTCTTGACGGACCATTCATTTCGTTCTTTAGGTTTAGATCAAAGTTATTTTGTAACACAGTGTGCCCTTATTATCATTTTAAAGAAGTACTCATTATTACTTGACAATTTTTGAATACCAATAAATGGGTTATTTGCCAAATGGGTCTGAAAAAGTGAGCACTCTCCAAATGCTGTCCCAAAGGTCCTTTTAAATTTATTGTTCACTTTTCTAGAGCAATGAAAGACACGCTGCAGATAATTTTCTGTTTTATTTCAAAGATGATGATTGTTTATCGTGACATGTCAAAAATCACCCCCCAAAACCTACAATCTCTCACTTGTTCAACTTTCAACATTTCGTCTCTTTGAAGGTGCCATAAGTTTAATTTTTGGTCACTCATTTCCTCAAAATGTGACAAACAGAAGAATATATATAAATAATTTATATATGTATGTAGCTATAGATATAAAATTACATATACATATATAATTATATATAAATTTATAAACATAAACAAATAGAATTATGTCATATATTGTCTTACAACTTGTTTTTAAAAAACTAATATATTGAAAACATATTTTCCTTTTCAATATATACACATTTAAATATTTTGTTAGTATTTTTATTTATAAGTGAATGGAGACTTTGGTTTTACATCTTGCAATGATAACTGGCTGAAAAGTAAAAATCCAATGAAATAATTTGCGAAGTACTATGGAGAACATTTGATTTCAAAGGGGCACAAAGTAATTGTCTATATTGGATTAATGTCACTTTCTTAACAGTTTTCTACATAGGTAAGCAAACGTTTTGCCGAAGCAATGTTTGCCCAAAGATTTGTTTGTAATCAGAGATGACCCGTTGGTGCTGCCTGATTTCACAATTGTCTATTTTGCTTTGGCAAAACCCAATAGAATATTCGATTATATTGCCGTGAGGAATATCTAGAAACAACTGGTTAAGACTGTGCAAGACAAATTCTTGGGAAATCAATTTGGACAGAATCATAAAGACTGTCTCAGTTCTGTACACCTGTGGTCACCAACCCCTGGGCTGCAGACTGATACTGGTCTGTGGCCTGTTAGAAACCAGGCTGCACAGCAGGTGAGCACAGGGTGAGCAAGCGAAGCTTCATCTGTAAGATTCTTCAGCAGACGCTCCCCATTGCTCGCATCCCCGCTTGAGCTCCGCCTCCTGTCAGATCAGCAGCGGCATTAGACTCTCATAGGAGTGTGAACCCTACTGTAAACTGTGCATGGGAGGGATCTAGGTTGCGCGCTCCTTATGAGAATCTAATGCCTGATGATGTGAGGTGGAGCTGAGGCAGTGATGCTAGCACTGGGGAGTGGCTGCAAATACAGATTATCATCAGCAGAGAGGTCTGACTGCACAGAGACCATAATAAATCAGTTGCTTGCAGACTCATATCAAAACTCTAGCAGTGAGTAGCAAGTGACAATGTAATAATAATAGAAATAAAGTGCACAATAGCTGTAATGCGCTCAAATCATCCTGAAACCATCCTCCCACCCCACCCCCATCGGTGGAAAAATTGTCTTCCATGAAACCAGTCCCTGGTGCCCAAAAAAGTTGGGGACCGCTGCTGTACACTTCTACGTTGAGCAGCTCCAACACATTTCTCAGGCTGCTGTCCCAGTGATATGTGACCTGCTGTGTGGAAGAAATGGCTCAAAGGTTATAGTCCTTACACAAGTGGAGGCTGAAGTCCCTTTTCCCTTTCACTGTATTTCCTTATTTCTTCCTCTCACCATATCCCCAAGTATTGGAGCCTTCTCTACGGGCATTGCAATTCCATGGTTGGCTATTATCTGCAGTTAGAGCAAGCCTCTTGGTCCAGAATGGATGGTGAAAACTTGTTGCTATTTTTTCCCTTCAGACGTGGTGGTAATGTCTTTGTGTCCGTTGATTAACGATGAATCAAAATCCCCCTCCTTTCCTTTTCTTCCCAAAGAGTTTCAAAATACTGCTCTGTGAAAAACTGAGACATGCATTTTCTTTTTCTGGTAACCAGTGAGAAGACACAAGCCTTGAAGCAGAGAGATGGAAGAAAACAGAACTCCTCTGCCCAAATTAAAATGGAGCTGGTGGGGGGATGACATGGTTTAAAAATAAATCTAAAGACAGTATAGACTTCAAATCAGGTGAATAATTTGACTGACCTATAACATAGCTAATGCCAAAGATATTTACCCGAATTCTCATGCTCTGTATGAAGTCTTTACGTCAGAACTGTAAGGAAAAGAAATTTGCACGAAGGGTGTCCTGGCCCTCTGCATGGCACGTTTTGAATTCTATAAACCAATTCATTTCTTTGCCTCCTTCTCCCCTCCCCCCCACTCCCTAAATGTGTATTCTTAGCCGAGGACGAAGTCAGAGCCCGTTATTGTACACAAATCATCTCCTGGCTGAAGTTTTTGGTGGCGGCCAAGAGAAGAGAAGGGGAAAAAAAATTAGAAAAATTTCAATTTCAGGACCATTATTATTTTCATTAATCATAAGAGGCGCTGTCACCCTGTCCTGATTCTTTAGAAGGAGATCTATTATACGGTCCATTTAGTCCGAGCCATATTACCTCATATGTTTTCCTGGCTGACCAAATAAGACTTAAGAGATAAAACAATTTACTGTTCATTATGATCCGTGTCACTGGAATCAATCTATTAACCTACATTAACTGGATATGTGACGATATCTCACATACACGCTTCCTCAGTTTAAAGAAAAGGCAGGGGAATGGGGAGGGCGCAGAAGGAGGGAAGGGAAAGGAGAGAGAAGGAAACCAGGGCCCATAAAGTGCAGCAGACGTATAATTTGCCGAGCGAATACAACTTCATTTTCCAGTGCCCACTGCTGCGCCCTCCACATCTTCACGCAGCCCCTGACCTGTAAAGAAGTCTAACAAATTGGCTTCTATTGTGGAGCCAAAAGGTGCCATCAAAGAAGGGACGGTTCGCTGGTCCTAAAGTATGATGGGAAATCTCAGGCTGGAATAAAGAGCTGCCGTTTTTATGAAGTTAACCCATTAGGGTTAAAAGCAAGCAGGAAGCTCCAGCTGGTGGGGCAGTGGTACCAGGACAAGAGAATCCTCCAGCCCTCCCATTCACACCCACAGGGAAGGCAGCACCAGGTGAGTCAGGAGCCACACAAAATTAAAATAAAAATAATCATCACCTTCCAATTTTAAGCAATAGAAATCCCCCTGCTGTGTCTCTGGACAGCCTCTCTGTTTCATTCTCTCTCTCTCTCCTTCCCTCTCTCTCTCTCTTTCCGTCGATTAAGGGTCATAAACATCTCAAAAGAGGAAAATGAGTTAATGTTGGGCTCCATAATGCAAAAATAACTTTAGAGAAAATACTACAGAGGTTAAGGTAGTGTGTGTCACCAGAATGTGGCTCCAGCATCCCATCTATCCTGCATTTGCAACTGCTTGTTAAGAGCTCATCTGGGCATTGCCACGCATGTTGTAAATTTTCCTCTGAGAGTCCAGAGCTCAGTTCATGGCTGCCCCCAGACCACAGGCAGATCCGTTTGAACATGCTCCACTAATCCGGACCATCCAAGCTGCCAAGGAGTGGAGCATTGTTAACGCACAGAGCAGGTTGTGCCTGGTGTGGATGAGCCACCACCTGTTTCCATTCCAGGATGGAGGGGGGAAAAACTTCAAACTGTATTCATTCCCATTTCATGGGTGATTTGGCCCACTAATCACCGTAGGAATCTGAGGGATAAAAATACAAAAGTTTGTTATTCATTCAACCTTCTTGGTCCTAGGAAGAGGTAAAAACATCTGTTCAATCACTGGCTATTCTCTAGCTCAGGGTATTATTGGTGTGGAAAAGCCACACGTGTGGAGCTGTGAGTAAGAGTCGGTAAGGAGTGGAGATGCATTTCTTGGCAGCTGTGCATGAGTTGTTGAATGCTAATATATCCTTTTCTGGAGAACAGAAAGTGGGAGGCAGTTGTTGGCATTATTGGTAAGCCATGTCATTTTTAACTAGTGAAAGATTAGGATCATAGAGATACTACTCATGAATCTGAGGAATGCTGAAGTATGGAGTTATTTTGTGTGCTAGTACTATCATTACACCTTCTCATGGGTTTTCATGGGTCTATCTCTAGGCCATGCCAGTGAAGTCAAATTACCCGGTGTCTATATCACCAATGGACCAAGAATCTTTTCCACTTAAGCAGTTGGTTCCTCCTTTTTTCAGGAGTACCGACAGGAAAAAAAAAAAAAGATAAACAAAGCCAACTTCATTGTGGCTACAATCAGAAAATATAACTTGAACTATATTTTAACAAAAAACTTATTGTTTGCAAACTTTTAAATCATCTTAAACATTCTGTATGAAAGTTTGATTTTCAACCCAAGTGTTTTTCTTACTCTATTTACTGTCTCTCTTTCTTCATTCTCTCTGCACTGAAAATAGGGAATACATTCAACTCTGCACTCATGGTGCCTGAGCAGGAGTAGGTATTATTGAATGAAGAGGAGTTATTAAGTCCTTCCAGAAATTACTGCAGGAAAGGAGGAACTATTATGTCACTTGACAAGAAATTCTTATCAGTTTTCTTTGAGTCTGATAACAATTTCCATTTGGGTTATTTTGGAGCTCACCCTTGGTAGAGTGCAGTGGCCTCATCATAGCTCCCTGCAACCTCTAACTCCTGGGCTCAAGTGATCCTCCTGCCTCAGCCTCTGGAGTGGCTGAGACTACAGGTGTGCATTGCCACACCCGGCTAATTTTTCTATTAATGTTTTTTGTAGAGACGGGATCTTGCTCTTGCTCAGGCCAGTCTCAAACTCCCGGCTTCAAGCAATCATCTGGCTTCAGCCTCCCGAAGTGCTAGGATTACAGGCATGAACCACCATGTCTGGCCTTGTTTTTCTTCTATTATCTTTATCTCTGAGTCAGCGTATGTTAAGGCTGTTAGAAGGTTTGCTTCAATGGGAAGGTGAAGACTGAGGCATTGGCATCCACACCAGATATTGTGTCCATAAGCTGGAAGTGAGAGTATTTTAAATAATTTCATCCCTTTATTTTGGGGGGCTTCTTATGTTTTGAAAAAACAAACTGAGAAGAGAAATTAAATATATTCATTCATTCAACACATGTTTACTGAGTGCCTACCTTATGATAGACACTGTTCCTAGCACTAAAGATACAGTAGTGAATAAAACAAAGTCTCTACCTTTCTTGAGCTTCTACTCCAGTGGGGTAGAGAGATCATAACAAATAGATAAATACACAGTGACCAGATGATGATAATAGAGCTATGGAGGAAAATGAAACAAAGAAAGACTCTGTGTGTGGGGCAAGAGACAGATGCAACTTATATTGATTTCTATTCCAGATATCTATTGCTGTGCAAGGAAACACCATAAAATCTATTGGCTTGAAACAAAATTTATTATTATTTCTTATGATTTTGTAGCTCAACTAGGCTCCACGGGGCAGTTCTCAATTGTAGTCTTGATGCAATTGCAGTCAAAACCTGCTGTATGGAGGACCGATGTTTTGTATTAGAGGGTCCACAGGGTTGACTGTGGGGGACTTCAGTATGCATGGATTTAGGTATCTGAGGGAGTCTTAGAAACAATTCTCATATATACTGAGGGACCACTGTCAACAGATTCCAATTTTATCTTGAAGGTAGAACCTTCAGAGTTTCCTGATGGACTATGATCTATGATAATGAGAGGAATTAAAGATGTTATTAATACCAAGTGTTTTCTTTTCTCTCTCTCTCTCTCTCTCTCTCTCTCTCTCTCTCTCTCTCTTCTCTCTCTCTCTCTCTCTCTCTCTCTCTCTCTCTCTCTCTCTCTCTCTCTCTCTCTTCTCCCTGAGAGACTGGAAGAATGAAGTTGCCATTTTTTCAGATGAGGAAGCTTACATGAGCTCTAGTTTGAGTGGAGTGGTCACAGGGCATTTGGTTTTGTATATGTTAAGTTTGATATCCTTATTAGATACCCAAGTAGAAATGAAAAATAGGTACTTGGGTATAAAAGTTTCTATTAATAGTTCAGAGGAAAATTCTCAACTAGAGATACCCATTTGGGAATTATCAGTATATGGCGGATTTCTCGAGATTAACTAGAGTTACTGTAGATAGAGAAAAGGTTAAAGGATTGACTCTTAGGATATGCCACTGTTTGCAGGCTGAAGAAATGAGGAGGAACCAGTAGATGAGCAAACGAAAGGTGGGAAGAAAACAAGGAGGGAATGAGATCCTGCAAGCCAGCTGAAGAGAGTCCCAATGAGGCAACGATCAGCCTAAGGGAGTCGAGGGCTGGGAACAGATATCTGGATTAGTGGTGTGAAGTCATTGATGACCTTGACAAGAGCTGCCATGGATGACAAAAACCTGATTAAAATGTGCTTAAGAGAGATTAGGAGGAAAAGAATTATGGACAGTGACCATAGATGATGCTTTCTGTGTATTTCATACTAAAGGGGAATCAGGAAGCTGTTAAAACCTTTAAGGAGTGTGGGATCAAGGGAAGGGTAATTTTGACTCACATATCAAAATATACTCCAAGAGTTCTTACAGCTATAGGGTCTCTTCCCTACCTGTTGCCATGACATTAGTTGAACACCCGTCTGTAAGCTTTGTTATAACCAGTGGTTCTCTACAGTTCTCCATGTGTTTACGCTGTTTCCTACTCATGTCTTTGGTGTTTCTTTTTCTGAACCTGTTGGTGAATCTCTGTGACAAAGAGGCTCAACCTGACAAACCATCAGAGGACAGAGTATTCTCATCATACCTCATTTAAACTCAGAGCTACAAGTCCAGGCCACAGAAACTTGAGATGGCGGAGGTTGCAGTTCCTGGCTGAAGCAGTGTAGACAACCTGCCCAAGGTATCAGCCCATTGATTCTGCAGAACTGATGGCACTGATAAAGACAGAGGAAGTGAGAAAACTCCCTTTTGGCTTCGTCCTCCCTTTAAATAGTGACCATATAAATAACATCGTAGAAACTGTGCATTCCAATTTTTCAGCATAACTAACTTGGCAAGAGCCAAGCCTCCGGAGCCAGACAATCTAGATCTATCTCACTTTCTGGCCCTATGCCTTTATCATGAATGTCTCTTTGAACGTCTGTTATCTCATTAGTAATATGGGAACAGCAATTCCACTTTCTCAGTTTGCTGTGGTGAAGAACAAATGAGGTAATTACATGCAAAACGCTTAACATAGTAAGTGCACATGGAATGTTTTCCGTAAAGTATAAGATGTAGTGTATATAAGAAAAGTGTTAAAATTTCATCAATAGGTGAAAAGGTCTAATGAGATTTAAAGTGTTCCCAAAGTCTGTTTGTATCTCAAGACAATATTGTTGGTCAACAATTTTGATCTTTACATAAAAGTACAAACAAGATCATCTACAAATTCTTCTCTAACCCTAAAGCTTAAAGATTCTCTGGCTCCTGTGTTATGAGGTGAAAAAAGAAATGAAAGTTAGCACTAAGTAGCTAGATTTTGGGCAATCTTGTCTGCAATTTTCCAGTTTCATAGCTAAGGAACTATTCATGAGCTCTCATTCATGAGAGCTTCTAATTGAGGACTTGAATCACCACTCTGTTAAAAGCATTGTGGGGTAACCAAATGAAAGCAAGATGGATAACTAAAAGGCCTGAGTCTGAGTTTTACGCTTATCAGAAACTTATCTTCTGAAAGTTGTTTAAACTCCCTTGGCCTTAGATTTCCCCCATTCGTAAAATGAGGGCTGCGCCTGATCAGCGATTGCAAACAGAGCTCAAGAGCCTGTCCAGGGGAGGGGAAGGGGGGAGGGTCCCATCCACCCTCCTGTTTCAACCTTCTCATACTGTTGTGGTGAGGAAGGGATGAGATCACATGTGCAAAACACTTAACATAGTAAAGTGGTATTTATTATGTAGAGAAGCATTGCTTTATTCTCCTTCGTACACTGAGCTTCTGTGTAAGGCTTTGTTTGCAGAGAGATTTTGCCATTAAAATACATTTGAAAATCTGTTAGGGCTAGAAGAACTCTTAAGTTCTTTTCAGCTTGAAACTTCTATGAGTCTGTTACTAAGCACCAGAATATGGGCACACTGAACAGAAGATAAAATGTGTATATAAATATGTGTGGGGACTTGACTCATATTCACAAGTAAAAGCAATAGTTAGAAAAACCAGCTAAAGTTTCTCTTGAGAGCCTAGTAGATGCCTTGCCCCCACACTCCCTCTGTGGACTCTTGTTCACTTATCATTGTGAAGAGAGTGGACAAAACGGTGGGGAAAAGGTGGATCAGTGGGAGGTATGAGATAAAAGGCTAGTGTAATCAAGGCCAAACCTTCAATTTTGAAGGCTGGAGAACTGCCCCCTGGGGGTGTGCAAGCAGTTTGTGCCTGCTAGCTGGAGATGAGAATTTGCCTTTCAGGTAGAAACCCCTGTTTATAATGGAAGGGGCTACTTTGGTGAGACCTTGGAATTAACCTTTTGTTCCTGGAGAAGCTTCTATGCTTCAAAGGGAGATGTTGAGCACCCCAATTAGTAATGATAATCAGAGGGTTTGGTAAAGCTGTGTCCCAGCAGAAGCATGCATGGATCACTCCTAGTAATAGTTGTGGCTTCCAGAGTGGTACAACACTTTTCATCCACCCCCAGGGTTTTAGTAAAGTGCTTGCAAATGTTTGGTCAAGTCCCAGAAGTGATGTGGAACATTCCAGAAAGCAGCATGTATGCCTTCCCAGAGTCCAGAAAAGACAGCAGCTGTGCCTGGGGAACTCTGACCTTGAGTCATCAATACAGCAAAAGGTTCATGGGAGAAGAAGCTGCCATGCTGTTGGTTGCCTCTGTAACCCTCTCAGATCTCAGAGAGGTGACTGACAGGCTGCTCGCCAGGAGCTAGGGTAGCCTTAGCAACAAGAGATGACATAATGGCTTCACCACATGGCACAGTGAGGCAGTAACATGGGAGCCTGCTGAAGGGGGTGGGGGCAAGAGGAGGGGAGTTAGTGCACGGGGGCTTGTGCACACTGAGCACAAAAGGAAGGGCAGTCTTATTCTGTAGTCACAGGTGGATGGGGCCAGTAATCCATCTATTATAGGAGATTGGCTAAGGAAGTATTCAATCCTAGATGCAAAACTACAAAAAGGTTTAGCCAATAAAACTCCAAGTGGACAATGTAATCACTCTTGAATTCAAGCACTCCATAGCACATTCTGGTCTTGGGGGACGGAAAAGCTCTAGAAGTCATATTTTGCTCGTTTATCTCCCTCCTGGTTTGACATTTTCCTTGTATTGCATCAATGGTTCTCTTGCTTTAAAGCCAACGACATGTGTCAAAAGAAGTCTTTTATTGATGGAGAAAACAATGCTTTCTCTTGCTTCTCTTCTTCTTATTCTTCTTTGCTCCTCAGCCTCACTAAAATCCTTCATAGACTCAATGACAACAGTTAGATAATAACTTGGAGATCTATAAGGGGAAGAGAGAGGTCTCCTGATATCTTAGCTCAATACTTGGCACATACTAACCACTTAATGTTTGAGAATGGTTATTTTTGCCACTCTTGTTTTTTAATTGTTATTATTATTGTTAATATCTGTCTCCTTCCAATCCAAAGTCTAGATCAGCACTGTCCAGTAGAACTTTCTAAAAATGTTTTACATCATACATAGCTGCTAGCCACATGTGGCTATCAAGTAGTTAAAATGTGGCTACTTCAACTGAGGAACTACATTTTTAATTTATTCAATTTAAATGAATTTAATTTAGGGCAGTATAAGACTAGGCTCATTTTTCTGGGTTGAGGGTTGGGGCATTCTCATTCTTCTGTGGTTATGGAATTTGCACCAAAACAACCTTCAGGACCTGTTAAAACACAGATTGCTGAGTTCCAGTTCTAGAGTTTCTGATTTAGGAAGTCTAGGTATGGCCTGAGAATGTGCATTTTATCAAGTGATACCTATGTTGCCGGTCCTATGATCAGACTTTGAGAGCCCCTGTTTTAGAGCCACCCGTGGTTCCCAAGTCCAGGTGCACATGGAAGCACAAGAGGAACTGATGCTCAGGTTATTTCCCAGAAAAATATTAATATTAAACCAGAATTTTTAAGCTCCAGGTCATTTATTTGCACTCCCAAGAACTGAATAAAAATCTAAAATCAGGAGGCACATTGAATTAGGTCAGTGCTTCTCAAACTGTAATGTGCTTATGAATCACCCAGAGATCTTGAGAAAAAGCAGGTACTAATTGACTGGGTCCGGGAGGGTCCCAGGAGTCAAAGTTTCTAAGAAGCTCCCAGGTTATGCTGATGCTGTTTGTCCAAGGACCATACTTTCAGTAGGAAGAGATTAGATGATCCCTGAGGTTGATTCTAATCTTTAGAGTCTGCAATTCTAGAACTGGGCAGAATGGTGGGAGCCTGGCATGCTAATGAGTGTCTAGTGCTGCAGGAGGAGAAAGAGCACAGCAAACAGAATGGTAACAACATTGGCATGTCCTGGGAAGAGGAAAGGCAAGGGGCCCACTCAGGGCAGCTGGGTCCTTGCATGCAGTTGCCAACTGTGAATGATGCAGGCCAGCTCCTTCTTTGGGGTGGTGGTGCAGGTAGAATCAGACTCCTTGCTACCAATATCCTATAAAGTCCTGTGTAGACTTCAAAGCCTATAAAGCAGCCCCATTGATTGCCATCCATGGGAAAAGGGCGCTGGAGACCAGATGGCCCTACAGTTAAACAGAGCAGCCCCAGGATCAGAACTGTCAAACTGTCCTGCATTAGGATCCTTTAAATGAAGAAAGAATACCAAATGCTGAAGGTTCTATTACATGATTGGATAATAACCAAGGGGCATTACGGCACTTGTAATGTCAAAAATAAAGAACGCTTCATGGTTCTTTTTCCTCATTCCAGGTCAAAGGTGAGTTACAATTGGGGCTTCAGAGTGAAGCAGTTAGGTAGTGAGGGAAAGCAAAAAAGAAAATGTATTCATAGCAATCCCCTAGAGAGGACCCCAGGGAACATGCAGCCACATGGGAGACCTTCTCGTCAGCTTCCGGTGTGTCTTCAGGGGAGGGGCTGAGAATAAGAATAATTGGGAGTTAAAAATCCTGCCAAAACGATTTCTTAGCAAGGCTGTATTTACTTTCCAAAGTGTTTGCCACCAGTGCCCTACAATCATATAATGAAAAAGAAAGAACAATGCTTATTTTCATACGGTTGTAGTCCATCACCGTGAATGGAAATATATTTGGTAATGAAGTTTGCCTGGTAGTCCATATCACTTTTATTTCTTCTACCAAAAGAAGAAGAAGAAAAAGTTAAAACATCCAAAACAAAGCACCTCTTCTGAATTTCAAGTAGACAACCAAGTACAAGTAGGCAGCCCGGGGAGCTATTATAAATGGGTTCTCAACAGTAATTCAGATAAAATAAGATGGATTTCTCCAAACGTGTTTGCTTACAAAACCTTTTAATATCCTCTCTCTCTCTTTCTTTATTTCTCTCAGACACATACACACACACACACACACACATGCAGGGTGTGCACTGTTACCTACAGAGTTAATATTATGATAATCCGGGATGTCAAATAGAAGGAAAAACACATAGAAATGCAAAGAGTGTTTTAAAGATAGAACTCAGCTAGGTTCTTCAGCAACCTTGTTTTCCGCTGAATTTGGAATTTCAGAGGAGAATATTTCTCTCTTGTCTCCAGTAAAAATGACTCCATTTGTTCTTTTTCAGGGACCCCCCAAGGGTCCTGTCCCAGAACAAAATGAATAATGATGCTTTATTTTTCACAGTACCTTTTCTCAAAAAGTTCACGATGCTTGAGAAAACTGATCTCATAAATCTTCAAAACACCCTTGAGAGGTGGAAAGCAACAGTTTTACCCCCAACTCTTATACAGGCGAGGAAACTGAGGTGTGCCAGGTGAGGGAGAATGATTTGGCAGGGTCTTTAATTATAAAGGCTTAAAAAAAGCAGATCTCCTCTTTTCCAAGCTTTCCCAGTGCATATGACTTCCTTATTGTGGCATATTTGCCAATATTCACAGGCATAAAGTACTAATTTCAAGAGTTCCAGAAAATGTCTCTACTTCTCAAAAAAATACATTATACTAACTACAACTAAATTATCTAAATAGTGGGCCCATGATGTAGATGGCATTCAATAAACGCATACGAATGTGTATGTGTGCATACTGGCTGCAAATGTATAATGAACATAGTTTGAGGTTGTAGAACTTGAATACAATTTTTAATGTGTTTTGGAAAGAAAAAGACCTACTCAAATCTCCAGTAGGTCTCCAGAATGAGCTGAGTCTCCTCCTTGTGCAGGCCTCTCCTGAACCACGAGGCAACAAGCCCCAGATGTTAGCATGTTCCGAGCCATCCGGTGATGGAATAGGGACCTCAGGGACTCATCAGTGGCCCTCTGTCCTTTGCCCCCTTTACTCCAACTCCAAATCCTGCAGCATTCACATGCACATAGGGAGGAGCAAGGCCCACTGAGAAGCAAACCTCCGAACAATAATATCACGGGCATGATCCCCCCTCCGCCTTTGGTGCTGGCCTTATAAATAGTAGAAAATTTAATGCTTACACTTGTACTTCTCACGTTTAGGCTCAAAGCAGGGCAATTGTCTTACACATTAAATAATCGATAAACTTATGACAATCTATGAGTCAACCTCTTGAGGATCTTCAAGCAATGCAATTGATTACAATCTTCTTCCTGCTAGGGGCGCAGGCTGACTTGTCAGGGGACAAGTAGTTTAGGATGCTTTAGGCTAGTGACACGAAAGATCATTAGGAAGAATTTGAAGGCAGGTACCGGAAAAGTAGAGGTGATTTCAGCTGGTATAGATTTCTCAGATGATTGAGCATTTAAAGATTCATCTTTTCTCTTACATCCAGTATTAAAACAGAAGATACCCACCAATCAACCAGTAAAATAGTTACGTAGTCCTTACACTTCTGTTTTCCTCTTTTGACCAGTTTTGATATTAATACTATGTAATCAATATCAACCTTACTTTGACACGGCTTGCTGGAGATACGTCTTGGCCTGTACGAAGGGGGAAGCTTTCCTGTGCCCCCTTTCCTCTCAGTTTGGGGGTCCCTAACCTTTGGGTTAGTACTTCTACCCCTGAACTTCACTGCTTCATAAAGAAACCCACTCCAGCTTCAGCTGCTGGATTTTTTTTCTTATTTGGAACCCTAATCTTTTTCTCTGTTGATGACACTCAATTGCCCAGGTGAGTCTACCAAAGCTACATAAACCTCTTTGTCTCTCAAGCATTTAAAAGCAGCAATAAGCCTTCAACCCCCACGCCCCCCCACCACTATATCTCTTTACAAATGTTTCAACTGTTATCCTTTTACTACTTTTTCTTAAGTCAATTCTATGGCATTTTAAGCATTAATATAAAGAAAATAAAGGGCAGCTCCTTTTAATTAAATGTAGAGTTAACTCAGCAACTTCGCCTCACACGCAATTCCTCAGGAAGATCACAGAGGAATGACATGGCTATTGGAAAAGGACATCTAAGCTCTTTAAAGCTAAGGAAGATGAAAGGAATATTTCCAGTAGGGTGGGGCTTGAGATGGCTCAGGCTTAAAAGGACATGGGGTAACTGAGACTGAATTTAAACAAAACTGGAGAATAAAACGACTGGGGGAAGAAAAAGATAATTACGTCTTGCAATAATTACTCTGGCTATGAAGCAAAATTAGCATAGTCCTTTCTAATTTAAATGTGTTGAAAGTGGCTGAGCATGACAGCAGAAAATTACAAGGTTTAGGACACAGGCTTTGGTTAAAGTGATGGCAATCGGATTAGCGTGGCATGTTCTGCTGATAGCAATGATCGTAAAGTTACCTGTAAATATTAACTGTTTAATGCAAGGTGTGGTTTTACTTTTCTGGCAAATACAGGGTCATTCCATTGTTGATGTGGGTTTTGTTGATTTTGCTTTAGTTTAATTTAATTTAATTTTTATTTGGTTTTTGTTTAATTTTAGTTCGTTTATCACTCATAGATTCAATCACATTTTAGCGCCAGGTAATTGTTTTTTTCCTCCCTCCTTTCCTTCCTTCTTTCTTTCTTTCTTTCTATCCTCACTTCCTTCCGTCTTTTTTTGTTTCCTTTCTGCTGCTTTGGTTCTAAGAAGAAAATGAAAAAGACTTATAGATGGAGTTTCTTGCAAGGAGTTTTTTTAACTTCCCCCACTTTCCCACAGTATTATAGTGTGAGGATCTTATTCCAATGTGTCAACTTTTGATTCAACTATAGCTTCATCTCCAATCAACAGTTCATTAAGGCTGGGCACAGTGGCTCACTCCTGTAATCCCAGCATTCTGGGAGGCTGAGGCAGGAGGATCGCTTGAGTTCAGGAATTCCAGACTAGCCTGAGCAAAACTGAGACACTTCTCCACAAAAAAAGAGAAAAATTAACCAGGTGCAGTAGCATGTGCCTGTAGTCCCAGCTACTGGGGAGCCTGAGGCAGGAAGATCACTTGAGCCCAGGAGTTCTGATGTTGCAGTGAGCTATGGTCACACCACGGCACTCTAGCTGGGGTGACATAGCAAGACTCTGTCTCAAACAAAAAAAAAAAAGTTCCCTGGGCTGCTTAACTGTCTTCAGTTCACTCTGCAGCATGGTTTTCTCAACTGCTGTATCTGTGTAATATTGACCCATTTAATTTATTTGACACTGTCTCATGCTTCCTCATATCACTCTATTTTTATATGGAAGAATTCATACGCCAATACTTCGTGCATCGTGCCCCTTCATCTAATCATACAAAGTAAAGTAAAACATATCATTATTTAATAAACATTAATTCATGGGTTGAGGAAAAATTTACATTTTCTGTGTAGGCAAAGTCAACAAATAGGCTCACAATATAAAACAAACATTAATCAAGAGTTAATGATTAAGTGGGCTGTGTAGGCGACTTAATTAATAAAAGGTTTAACCCAGGGTCTCTAAACCATGGCTCTATTAAGATTTTGGTTCAGATCATTTTTTGCTGCGGGGCTCTGCTCTGTGCACTGGAAGGCACTAGCGGCCCGCCTGGCCGCCACCCACGAGATGCCCGTAGAAGCTCCCCACCCCCAGTTGGAATAACAAAAATGTCTCCTGAAAATCACTTATGGAATTCAATCGGAAAAGGTCTGCCATAGTGGGAAAAATAAAGAACACACTATAATGCATAAGTCTTAATAGGATTAGTTTGTCTGTTATACATGTCCACTCATTGGCAATAGGAACTTAGAATGGTCTGAATCTAAACTAAAAAAATTATGTTGAGCTACTATAATATTAATAGTAACAGACGCAGAAAACAGCAGTGGTTTAAATAAGGTAGGAGCTTATTTTTCTATTATTTGAAGAAGTCTAGAATTCACTGATGCTTTGGGGCTCTATGGTGCTGTCAGGAGCCTGAGCTCTGTGTTTGTTTCATCATCCCTAGAGCTTGACTTTCATGATCCAGCTTCCAGATATCTGTGGAGTGCCAGCCAGCTTGCTCAAGCACTAAACTGGAAGCAAGAGCAAGGACTGATAGGGCAAAAAAGAACAAAGGAAATGTTCCAAGAAGCCTCCCAACTAACTAGAAGCTGGAAGGAAGGCTTGGAAATGTATTTTTCAGGTGAACTATTGTTCAGTGTTTCCATTGTAAGGAATAACAAGAGAATGCATATTGTGTTCACAGCTAGCCGAGCCTCCCATTCATTTCTTCTTCTTTCTATTCAGGCAAATACTTCTTAAATATTTACTATGTCCTAGACACTCTGCTAGGACTAGGAATAACAAGTATAGAGTGAACTTTGCTGTCTAGGAGCATATAATCTATAGGGATGGGCAACTATGACAATTAAGCAATTAATGAATAAATTGCAAGTATTATAAATGCTACAAAAACACCGAGCATGCTGTAAGCCTCTTGGAGGTAAAATGATTTTTTATATTTTTTCAATACCTGTGAGTGGTTTAGTACATAGTACATGCTCAGTAAACCTGTGGGGACAGATGCATTGTCTGATCCAGGATCCATTAGACTGCTTCAAGCACTCATATAAATTAGTCCTCATGTAAATTTCTGAAATCTAAATAGCAGCATAGCTATACCAGTCAAAGCCAGTCAGTTTCCATCGCATTTTAGTTTCACAGGTTATTACTTTTAAGTCTAAGTTGCAAAAAAGAAAAAAGAAAAAAAGAAAAGAAATACTATCTTAAGTAAAGTCCTACAGAAATTCTACTCCCATATTAAGCGAATTCAACTCATTTGGTAAATATTTGCACCAGAAAGGCCAACTGCTCAAATATTTTTGTTTATTAGATTATTTCTACAGTAAATTAATATAAATTTTGCTCAACAACTTTACAAGTTGGGAGGCTCAAAAACCAAAACTGAGCTCAATTGTTCCTTCAGAATCTTATTTTTATAATCCCTCTTTTGCATTTATATTCAGCTTTTTATGTGAATAAGCTCTGTGGTGGGTGAACAATTTAATGTCATTTGTAGAGAAATCTAGAAACCAATGCAATTGGGGAGTAAGCAAATTCATTTCAACCATATTAACCTTAAACGTTACTCTGATTTGTGCAGCACCTACGCTTACCACCCTCACACACAGACTCATCCAGAGACACATAAATAAGAGACTGTCAAAAATATCCCATTATTATCCAGTATCATCCAGTCAGTTCAGAAAACAATAACAATTGAAATATGTCTCCACTAGAAGACACCTTCCTTTTATTGCCTTTAAAGATATTTCTCTGTGGTTTTCTTTTGCTATAAGACAGCAATGGGCAAACTCAGGAATTTTCTATTTCTTTGTGAACCTAAACTACCCAGCTCTTTTTTAGGCCTTGTATAAATAAACTCCTACTCTGAGCTTTTGATTTTCTACTACTACTCAAATATCATTAAAAGACAGGTCTTAAAGACTACAAGTTTCCTAACATTATAGTTACTATGTGGCTTAACATCTCTAGATGTTAAATTGATAATGAAGCTCATTGCCCTTCCAAAACAAGTAGAACAGCCAAATGCATTTTTAGCTCCAAAAACCGATGTAAGTTACAGAACCATTATATCCGTCACTATTTAGAGTTAGAAATGAATTTATCTTATGGAAATTAAAATTTATTCACCATTCTTGAGAATCCACAATCTGAAAATATTTAGTAAATTACACGTGCAGGTAGTTACAAATATACACTTAGTAATTAAGCAAGTATAGACATTGGAAGTACAATTAATATTAATGAAATGAAAAATAATTGGTTGAATTTTGGCATGAAAGTTATGTACATCCATGAATGGATAAAGCATTGCTATAAATATTCATATCTACTGAATTTAATAAGCTTCTACCTGCACTACTTAGATAATGGAGGCAAAACCCAAGTGAATGTTTTATCGGTGTTATTTGCATGATCTCCTGGCATGATGGACTCTGCACTATTTGTGCCAATCTGTAAAAGGGCCATCAGGCAGCATTTAACAGGTAATGTTTGTATTATATTAATTCTTTTCTTAGGACCTGCTATTTGTGTTGAAGCCTCATGGAGGTCAAACTTCAGATCCAAACACAGAGTGGAGGTGAGGAGAGAAAGCTGATTCATGGGAGCAGGGTGTAAGTGGATTGTATTAGCTGGAATGAGCATTTCTGAAGAAACACATTGTGTGGAGTTTGAATGAGTTTACCTAAGAAGAGATTTAAGATTTACGATCTGATTTTTTTTTTTTAAAGCTTTGAATTCTCAAGCTAGCTCATCAACCCTCCAGTTTTTCTTTTAAGAACCCTAATAAGTTGTTTCATTCCAATGTGATTTGAATATTCAGGTATTTTGAAAATGCTAAAAAATACAGGCATTTGATGTGATTTGAGTTTACCTTTTAAGACATCAGCCTAGGTTTTGTTTAATAAACTTTTTTATTTTAGAACAGTTTTAGATTTACAGAATCATTATGGAGTGGTACAGAGAGGCCCTATATACTCCACTCCCAGTTTTCCCTATTGTTATCATCTTATGTGAGTATGGTACATTTGTCAAAATTAACAAACCAATATTAATTTATTATTATTAACTAAAGTCTACACTTTATTCAGGTTCCCCCAGTTTTTCCTAATATCCTCATTCTGTTCCAGGAATCCATGCGGGATCCCACTTCCTTTAGTCAATGTCTTCATAGGTTCCTTTGAACTGCAACAGTTTCTGGACTTTCCTTGCCTTTGCTGACCTTGAAAGTTTTGAGGAGTAATGGTCAAGTGTTTTGTAGAATTTTCCTCTGTTGGGGTTTGTCTGATATTTTTTATTCCTCATGATTAGACTGGGGTTGTGCGTTTTCGGTAGGAAGAGCGCAGAGGTAAAGTGCCAACCTCATCACATCGTATCAATACTATCAAGATGACTTATCACTGCCGATGTGAACCTTCTTCACCCGGCTGAGGGAGTGTATGCCAGGCTTCTCCACCGTAAAGTTACTCGTTTTTCACCCTTTACATACTATGACTACAGAAGGAAGTCACTATGCATAGCCCGCACTTAAGGACCGGAGAGTTATGCTCCCCCGTGCTGAGGGTGACGTATCTACACAAATAATGTGAAATGATTCTTCATGGGAGATTTTTCTATTCTTCCCTAGTCATTTATTTATTCATTTATTTATATCAGTAGGGGTCATGGTTATTCATTTTATACTTTGAGTTATATTCCAGTATTTATTTTGTCTTGCGAGTTGCTCCTGCTTTGGCCATTAGCTCTCTTTAGGCTGGCACCTGTGTCCCTGTGATGTACCTTTATCAATTCATCAAGGTGGGGCTGCGTTTTGAGTACTTCTCACTTTCTAGCACTACACGCTCATCTTGTATCTGCTCTAGTCCTTGAAACAGCCATTTCTCCAAAGAACCTTGATTCTTTTTATTGGAGATTGGGACTAAAAACCAAGATGTGGGTGCTAGGTCCTAGAGTTTTGAAAATATTGTCTTGTATATTACTATGGAATAAATGTCTAATATGGCTTAACCATAGCACATGTTCTTAGGAAGAATGAATCATTACTAATGATTGTCTTGTGTGTCCTGTCCTATATTTGTTTAAAACAACTATATAACATAAACTTGTAGTAAATTTTCTAGATAAGAGACTTTATTTTACCTATATTTTTATTGTCAAAAAATATCTTCACTCTCATAAAAACAGTAGAAGGCGGTGGAGTAGGAGTGAATTAAAACATCACAGTATGGAAGCGGAATAATGAAAACAGGTTCATATGAGCAGCAAGGCAAGGGTTTTTTTTTTATAATGCCTGTATTCGGCTTTTATAAAAATTCTTCAGGAGATGAGTGTTCTGGTGTCTCACATTGATTGCATTCTAAAATGGGAAAATACATTTTCAGAGGCATATAAAAGTGGAACCACACATTTCTCCTAAAAACATGCACGTAGTCATATAGGATATTTATCGGCAAATATCGATGTGCCTCCTGTGGATAATTTACAGAGCACGGGGGTGTGTGTGTGCACACATATGCACATACACACACGCGGCCTGACGAATCACAGGTCCATAATGTCTGTTTCCCTTACTGTTCATTTTGTCACTGATTTTTATGCGTGTGCTCATTTACGTTGCTTGGGGGAGAAAAAGCTGTACATAAAAACAGATTATCTTTTAGAGCACTCCAGGGTTAGTTTCATTTTCCCCCTCTTCTTTTTATGAAGAAAATGATAGGAAACATAAACCAGTGCCCTTAAAGAAGAAAATGCATGAAATGAAACAAGTAAGCTTTCAAAAATAGGCAAAACACGACAGGCAGACCTCCAGCCTGGCGGGAGGGCTTGGGGTGAAATATGCACTGTGTGCGTGTGCCCGGTGTATCTTCAGCACTTAAAGAAAGATAAAAGTGGTCTTGAAAGTGAATGAAGTTGACTCTCAAAAAGTGGGTTTTAGATGTTGAATATTTAATTCACTGATAAAAGGGACCTGATTTCCTGCACACGGCTGCCATAAACAAAAAAAAAAAAAAAAAAAAAAGAAGCACATCTTAAAAGAGAAGCAATGAGCAGAAACTGACCTTTCTGTGAGCAAGCAGATGAGAGAAGGTATTTGGCTAATCCCAGCTGTCTCTGATTGGCCAGACAGCACCGTGTTGAAAATGTCTCCATCTGGGCTAATCTGCTCTCAGTTGGATGAGCTGAGGCCTTCAGAGTTAACCTGACATTTAACAATAATTACCCTTTCGAATGACCCCGGCCCAATCGCCTGCTCTCTTAGAAATCTCTTTTTTTTGTGCGTGCTCCCAAACCCCTTGACTTTTGTGTTAGAGATAGGGGAAAAAAGATGAGACGATATCGCTTGTGTGTGTAAACACACAGAAGTGTGTGGTTGTGTGTGTGTATATATATATATAAATACTTATATAACATAGATGATAACTGGGGATCTCCAACTGGTAATGGGTCTGATTGAATGGCTCCATTTTACTGTTCTGAATTCTGCAGTTTATCAACCTCCTGCGGCGTTGCGGGAAAAAAATATGGAGGAATAATATCACCAATTAAAATGGGACAGAATTTGTTTACTGGCTATTTTATGAAAGTCAAAGTTCCAATCTGGCCTTGCTCAAGCACTTGAGTGTCCCTTATCAGACACCAGGAGAAATGGTGCATGAAAAGAGGTTCAGATAGAAAAACCAAGTTCAGGGGTCAGGGAGGCTAACTGTAGATGAAATGTGGCCATTTCTTTTTACCTGAGGCTGGCTTCATCTTTTCTTAGAAAGGTCATTGTGATAAAACAAAAACACATCTTGGAAAGAAAATCCATTCTGGGGTATTATTTACTTAAAAAAAATATAATAAAAAACTTTTCCCAGTTTAAACTGGCATTTTCCCAGAGCTTCCCTATCAAATGCCATTGTAAGATAATGGCCATTTCTGACACTAATATTTAGTAAGGAGCTTCCATGAGGCTGAAGGGTTAGCATGAATAACCAGCCCAAAGTTTAAGTACTTTAATTTTGTTCAAAATATCAGGCTTAATTAGTTTAACAATGTGGTCTGAAACTCTCACAAGCACAAGTTCTTCAATTTCTTTTGAACTTGGTGGTATTTGCTGGGTTTTAATCCACTTTAAAATACCAAGAGAATAAATAATTTGGAAGATTTTTTTCCCTACCTCCTCTATAACTGATGTAGAAAAAGGCAATGTGGAAATACATGTGGGCATAATACATTTATGTAAAGGAAGGTGATGATCTTGGAAATAAATGTGGAAATATTTTATATTTCTCTATTTTCTCACCTGCCTTCCTAATTTATGGTTTTAGAAAAACAAAAATAAAATTTTTGCCGAAGTTTCACATTAATACTTTATCACTTCTCATCACATTTTTTCAGTAATCAGTAAGGACCATGGATCCCAAGGTGTTTGTGTGCGTGTTTACGTATCTTGGGAAGTGATAGCAAATTTCAAACCATTTCTTGCTTTCCCTTATGCCCCCACCAGTTTGGTGTTTCCGTGTGATCCATGGTCCTTATTGGTTACTGAAAAAAAGGTGATGAGATGCAATAAAATATTAAACAAAACCTTTCCAAATGTTTGTTTTTGTTATTCTACAATGGAAAATAGGAAGACTAACAGCATGTCTTTGCATGAACCCATTTGTTTTTGAGGTATGAATACACATTGGTGTGTGTGTGTCTTTAAAAATCTTCAATGTTTAATGTTTAATACATCAATATTTAATATCATATTTTGTCAGCTTCTTCTTTGATATCCCTGACTGATATTTTTAACATTAAACAAATGAAAGTACCTACTATGTGTTGAGCACTGTAATATTTTCTAGGGAGACAAAGGTAAATAAGTCAGACATTATGAACCTACATTTTAGTGGGAATGACAGAGTAGATGTCCGAAGTTGATGACAAATCAGGGAGAAATATTATGTAATAAATGTACATTAGAAATATACTAAGGTACTCCATAGATTCATTTAAATTGTTAGCAAAGATATTCCTGTAAAAAGACATTGCAATATTTCTTACATGGCAACTCTCACCTTTAAATTCTTATTTTACTAATGATGTATCTGTTTATTAAACCCTGATGAGAAAATTGCATCAGATTCTGATTAGCCCAAGTGATATGGTTGGATCTAAGAAGGTCAAGATCTCATTTCTGAACTTTATGAGGCTGACTTTGAAGCCTTCACTCCTACATGTAATCACCCACCTTAAAAATGCGTTTACAGCTTATGTGCCTTACTGGCTTCATGATCCATTCTCTCAATATCCTGAAAAAGCCACAGATATAGAGTATGTAGGGTGGAAGAATCATTAACAGTGTTCACAAGACATTTCCAACCTTGTCTCCTGGGCACACAGCAGCAGTGTCCTTCCTGGCATGAGCTTCAAGGAGTCATATGACCAGTTTCGGCCAAAGAGTTGTGAGCAGAACTGATTCATGGTACTCCCAGACTGAGCTTCCAGTTCCCAGGGCAAGACCCAATAATGCATACTTTTCTTTCTTTCACAGTAGCCAACAATGTATAAGATGGTGCTGGGGTCCCTAGTTGACTATGATGAGGAGAGCTCAAGTGTAGACCCACTAAGGACAAGTTGCTTACGTAAGAAATACACTTTTGTTATTTTAAGTCCCTGTGAGTCTGGAGTTGTTTATTATGCAGCATAATCTCGAGCTGAAGTCTCTCCTCCCCCTACTGTAGTTTATAGGTTTGATTTTGGGGGATGAGATAGGAGGCAGCAGATCAATTAGGGGATTATTATCATTGTGCAAAAGAAAATAAGGAAGATAAAATGGCAGAAGGGATAGAAAAAGGAAGGCAGACTTGACAACTCATTAAGGAAAGAGCAGATACTAACTGGCATGTTATGTGGAGACTAAAGGAGAGAGAAGGTCTAGAGATGTCTTAGAAAAATTACAACTGGGAGAATTAGAGAATGATGGTATCATTGGCAGGTTTTCAGAAGTTAAGTAAAAGAAAGTATGTCTTTAAAGAGTAGAATGCGTGGATACAAATTAGAAATATGGAACACCCAGGGTTGCGGATATAGATTGGGAGTTTGATCACATAAAGACAACAGTCATAGAAATTGTCAAGACACAATGATAAAAGTTACAGAAAGTTGAGATGACACACTCAAAAATGTTTTCACCAAAGGACACAGAGGATGCATTCCAACAATGGGTTGGTGATCTACTATGATACTCCAATAGAAAATATAATGAAGGGGGATGTAGTCCATAGTGTTAGATACTACTGAGAAATCAAAGTGGGTGAGGATGGAGGAAAGGCCACTGAGCTCAACAATCTTGCTTTTGATTTTTATCTTGTCAAGTTTAAATCTATGCTAAGAAGGTAGAAGCCTTTTGGTAAATGTGGCTAACTTTAGGAGAAAATAAAGATTGCAGCTTCAGAGGCAGACTGAGTGAAGGGTTAAGGGGATTCATTTTTTTTCTCAATATAGTTGTAATTTGAGAAATGTTTGCAAGTATAAGGGATAAAATAATGAAAAAAATACAAAGAAAGTGTGTACATTTTTGTGGGGTTTGGGAAGGTAGAAAGGAGAGAGAGGGGGAGAAAGAGAGAGAGAAGAGCTAGTCTAGTGAATACTTGCCAGTTCCATATACCTTCCAAATGAGCCCATGTGTTTATATTTGAGGAATTCTTTCCTTAAGAGAATCCCCACCCCCCAACCAGGGATGGGGAACCTGCGGCCTTAAGGCCACATGTGGCCTTCTAGGTCCTTGCATGCAGCCTTTTGACTGAATCCAAATTTTACAGAACAAATCCTTTCATTTTTATTAATATATTTGTGTTCATATTTTACATTTTCATTTTATTTTTAAGGTGAACATATTTAAAATACCAAAAAATAAAATAAGTTTCAACAAAATAATCCTCCCAGATTGACCGGCACAATTAGAACATTAGTAAGCCATAAGGGTTACACTGATGGCTGCTACATTCATGATTTAGTTCTAACTTCCCCTGCTAGACTGGCACCACTATGGCACAAGGCCGGTTGGTGAGAGTTTATAAGTGTCGAATACGCCAGTGTGTTATGAGCTTTTGACAATGGCACACTGTGTTTCTCTTTGAAGTGGAATTTGTGAAGGGTTGCACAGCTTGACACTATTTTTTAATTCTGTCTGCTTAGCAGCCCATCATGTCAAAGAAGACCAAGAGAATAGTGAATGAAGAAAACAGATTTTTTAATGAAGATTGGGAATTGTAATATTATCTTATTTTTCAAAAGAAGACAGCCTAATGGCCAACAAACATATGAAAAAATACTCAACATCTGTAACCATCAGGGAAATGCAAATCAAAAGCACCACAAGATATCACTTAACTCCAGTGAGAATGGCCTTTATCAAAAAGTCCCAAAACAATAAATGTTGGCATGGATGTAGAGAGATAGGGACATTCATACACTGCTGGTAGGACTGCACACTAGTACAACCTCTGTGGAAAGCAATATGGAAATATCTCAAAGAGCTACAAGTAGGACTACCATTTGATCTAGAAATCCCATTACTGGGCATCTACTCAAGGGAAAAAAGATATTCTATAAAAAAGACATCTGCACTAGAATGTTTATAGCAACACAAGTCACAGTTGCAAAGATGTGAACAAAACCCAAGTGCCCATCAATACATGAGTGGATTAATAAAATGTGGTATATGTATACCATGGAGTTCTACTCAGTTACAAAAGACAATAGTGATCTAGCACCTCTTGTATTATCCTGGATAGAGCTGGAACACATTCTATTAAGTGAAGTATCACAAGAATGGAAAAACAAGAACCACATGTACTCACCATCAAATTGGTATTAACTGATCAATACTTAAGTGTACACATAGTAGTAACATTCATCGGGTGTGGGGCAGGTAGGGGGGAAGAAGGGGATGGGTATACTCAGACCTAATGGGTGTGGTGTGCATTGTCTGGGTGATGGACATGCCTGAAGCTCTGACTCAGGTGGGGCAAAGGCAATATATGTAACCTAAGTATTTGCATCCCCATAATATGCTGAAATAAAATAAATAAATAAATGAAAGATAAGATGATTTGCTTACTTTGTGATACTGCAGTATCAACATTAAAGAAATTCAATGCTCATCAGCATTATGACACTCATAAAGATCACAAACATTTTAAATTAGAGGGAGAGGTGTGAAAGGTTGTATTGGAGAAATTAAAAGATGAAAAGCAAAAGCAAGGACAATTCTTTCAAGCAGCAATAAGACCTGGAAATAATACCACTGAAGCAACTTATAAAAGTAGCTTATATACTCAGGGGGAAAGCGGAAGCCATTCAGTGATGTAGAAATCGTGAAAGAATGTATTGTGCAAGATGTAGGATGCTTAGACCCTGATTTCAAAGTACAAACAGCTGCCTCTTTCTAGGAGAACCATAATTGATCAGCAGCATCAATTAGCCTTCAACTTAACAGAAAAACTTCATGCAATACTTCAAAAGGAAAATATATATTATTCAATTGATTTGGATGAATCAACTGATACTACTGACTTGGCACATGTTTTATACTTCATTCAGGTCATAACAGAAGATTTTCTTTGCTACAAAGAGTTGTTGCTTTGGGTGCTCTTGCAAACAGAACATGGAGAATAGATATCTTCAAAAATTTTCAAGATAAATGTCATGAAGTTGGACTGAATTTGGTAAATTTAGTGAGTATATGTACAGATGGCACACCTTCCATGACAGGAAAACATAAAGGGTTTATTGCACCAATTAAAAAAGTATTAACAGAGCCAGAGGTTTTCATTTCTTTTCATTGTATCTTGCATGGGCAAAATCTCTGTGCTAAAGCTACTATTTTAAGTGACACTTTGCAACAAGTTATAAATATTGTTAACTATATTTATGTAAATGCAACATGGCATTGTCAATTTCCTAATATGCTAGAGTTGAACAATGAGGTATTCAATGTGGATTTGCCATATCATTCTAAAATGTGTTGGCTATTGCAGAGACAGTTGTTAGCCAAAATTTTATCTCTGCAAGAACAGATAATTAAATTTTATGAAGAACAGAATCAGCAATGTGAATTATTAAAAAATGATTTTTACAGGAATGCAGCATTTTTGTGTGATATAATGTCAAATAAAAACAACTTGAATATTTATTTGCAAGGTAAAAGTAAGTCTATATGTGATATATGACAAAAATTCCCAAGCTAACTTTTTTCAAAACACTTCTTCAAAAGGAAATTTTGGATGAACGTTTTCCCCAGTTAGCATAGATCATTGATGAGCAGTTTGATATATGCAAATCATTTAAAGAATATGCAACTGTTATGGACCTATTCATTGGAGAATACAATGAAAGGTTCACTGACTTTGAGAATCATGTCGTCACACTAAAATAAACATTTCAGCCTCACCTAGCGGATATCACCAAGGTACGAAAAGAACTACAGATGGAATTGATTGAGCTCTCAGTAGATGACATTTTAAAGTATTGTTTGATGCTAAGAAAGATCCAATTAAAATATGGACAATGCAATAGAATATCCATGCCTTCAGCAACATGCCTCAAAAATGCTTTCTTGCTTTTCAACCACTTATCACTGAGAATCTATATTCTCCTATGTAACATAAATCAAGATTTCCTTAAGGTCACAAATTACTGAGACCCATCTGGAGGATCAGCTGAAACTGTGGACCTCCATGCTGCAACCAAATATTCAAATGCTTTCCAACAAAAAGCAGACACAACAAAGTCATTAAAAGGTTAGGTAACTTTAAATTAACAAATAGTTTTCATTTTTTGAAATTATTACATACATAGTAGTTAGATTTTTACAAAATAATGTACATTTTTAAGTATATCTAATTGAAGTTTCTTGAATGCAACCTTATTTGATTACAGCTAAATTAATGCACCCTTCCAACATGAGAAGTTTCTCCACCCTTGGTTTAGGATCTTAAAAATAAAAAAATATTGCTTAGTTGGCCTTATTATATGAGAACTCTAATTTCCCACATTCTTAGTAATAAAGGACATGAAGTTATATTTTTTAATCTTTAAAACGTCTTCTTTTAAACATAAAATTTTAAATATTTTTCCTTTATAAAGTTAATCATGTTCATTGGAGAAAATTAGGAAAGAACTGGAAAATTGAAAAAAGGCTAAAAGTAGCCACTTAGCTGCTACCGTTCCTTTTCTTAGTCCTAAAGATGATAAAGAGTAGTGATAGATAAATCATAGTAATCTTCTTTGGGAATCAACCAAAAGTCAGACCAGATTTTCTGTATGAATCATCTCATTTAATTCCCCAAACAATTGTATACTATAGGTATTACTGTTTTCAATTTTTATATTAGGAGAAAATCACATTTACAGGAGTTATGGGATGTAAGGCAGTTTCTCAGTCTCAACACTATGGAGATTGTGGTCTAAGTAATTCTTTGTTATGGGAGCCTGTCTTGTACATCATGAGACTGTTAGCAGTATCCCTAGCTCACAACATGCCAGTAGCAATCGCTCCCAATATGTGACAATCAAGAATGTCTCTAGGCATTGTCAAATGTCCCCTGTGCAGCAAAATCAGGCCCAGCTGAGAACCACTGGTTCAAGGTCACAGTCCTTGTAAGTGATAGGGACGAGGATAAAAGCCTCTGCCATCTCTCTTCATAGTTGTGATCTTACTCCAAATATACTTTATATTTTATTTTATTTATATCTCATTTTTCCAGTTATGAATGTACTAATTGGCTTAGTCATTCCTCTATTTTTAAGCATTCCTTCTTTTTCTGGCTAATACAAATAATGCTTTAATGGTTATCTTTATACATAATCTTGTTTTGTGTGGTATTTATGATTTTTCTCATGCTATATTCTTCAAACTAAGACTTCTGTTTAGTGTGCAAATTTTTAAGCCCTTTGATATGCCTGGCCATATTAGTTGAGCCAATTTATATTCTAACCAGGCTCATGTAAACACTGTCCTGCCCCACAGGGTTCATCTGAGGTTTATAATGGGTGATCTTAACATTCCACGGACCTTAAACATCCAAAATGGGTTAAAAATACTCATTGGGTAATAAAAGCACATGTGTTAGCATTAATGTCATCAACATAATAAGTTTTAAGTAGAATACAGCAATTGACCCCATCTGTATTTAGCCTACTAATAATTACTGGGGTTTCTTGCCCTTCTGAATCTCAGTGCCCATGCTTAGTTTTTCACAGGAAGTTTTGGCCAATGGAAAAATCTTTATCGACAGTTTTGAAATGAATTATTGTCTTCTCTATTGTGATGGAATCTACTAATATTGGTTCTTTCTGTGGGTTGCCATTTCCTCTCAAAGAGCTGGACATCTGCAGTTAAGTCACGGAGAGGATCATGGAGGAAGCACACCTTACTGTGCACTTACTAGATTCGGGGTCCACTGCTTTACATAAGTTATCTCATTTCATCTGCACAGAAAGTATTAATATTTGCATTTTTGCAGGTGGGGACACAGATATTTAGTAAGTATAAATTACTTGTTCACATGCAGAAGCTAGAAAATGGCAGCACTGTTATTTTTAACCAAACCTGTGCAAGTTGGACTTTCACCAGATTAATAGACCTCAAAGACATTTCCCTTGACAAAAGTATTTATTAAAACTGACAGATCCCACAAAGATAGTTCTACAACCAGCACCATGGGTCACACCTGAGAACTTGCTGTAAATGCAAGTCAGAATCTTTGGGAGTGGGGTAGGGTATGGCAATTCCTGTAACAAATCCTTTAAGTAATTCCGATGATTGAGATTGAGAACCACTGGTCTCCCAGAAAACTTCCCCCACTCCACCCTCCTCTACCTCAGTCAGTAATGTGTGCACCTGGGTTCATTTTGAGCAAGGACAAGGTGTATTTGTCATGTTTGTGTCAGACCTAAGAAGACTTTTCTGCTTCTAACCTGACTTTACAAAATACCTATATTTAAAAATTTCTCCAGGTTTCGTCTTACTTGTTCATCATCTTTGGAGGTTCTCTTCCGACTTCTTATATTTCTTCTGTATTTCTTCCTATTGCCCAGCTTGATTCCTGTAAGCCTCTTGCTTGACAGAGGTGGAAGAGAATGGTGTGTCAAGGCCAACAATTCTAATTCTTACATTTTCATCCACACATTCAATGCTTACATTGAAATTATAGTCATTAGTTGTGGTGACTAGTTGTTTTCTTTGCAAGTTTCCCTTCGTTGTTGTTTTAGAACTACCATATGGACGGCACTGTGGAGCTTGTTTCGCTTCAGTTGACTACCTTCCCCAAACTGTATCGGAGTTTCCAAACAGAGATCTCTTCACACCACTGCATCTGCCACTTTCACAGTCAACTAATAATGGCTGCCACTGTTGGGCAGGGCAGAAGAACTGGAGCTCTGCCCTTGAAAAAATGCCACGATAAGATACTACCATAGAAGTGCATGTCATCAAAAGTAATAAAATAACAGAGGCATTTATTTAGGCAAAAGCACAGGCTCAAAGGTATGAAAATTGCTTTCACATACATATCCTTACCATGGGCTTTTATTATAGCAACAGGGCAAATGAAAAGGAAGTATATAATAAAACCTAGAAATATTTGAGATTAAGAAATTAATTCAGCACAGGCCGTGAAGTCAGCTTTCATAGGCGAATTCCATCCTTGTCATACATCTCAAATCAGGTCTCCTAATCATTCATCAAAAACCATCTAGAAGGTTCATTGACAGGTCAGAAGTGTGGCCTTTCTTTCAGAGTAATTTAGGGTCTTACTTCACTCTTGGGGGCTACTTGGAGAACCCCGGTAGACCAATAAATACTTCTTTCTGCACAACACTGAGCCACAATCTATATGGCAAAAACATGTGCATTAGTGACTCATCTCTACCATGCTATTTTCTCCGTGGCATAATAGAAGTAGTTAATTAGATCACACTAGAATGCCTATCAGTAAACTGCAGAAGTAGAAATGGCCCTTTTTAAAGCTGTGGAGCAGAGAAAAGGCTCCTCGTGAAATTCTTCTGAAATGAACGTGTGAGTACTCAAAGGAAACTTGCCTGTGTTCATTCCTTTTATCCGCACACCCCTCCCCAATGCCTTATTTTTTAAGTCACCCAGACCTTGTCTTTCCAGTAATGTCATAATCAGCAGGCTGAAAGCAAGGTTGCTGATAATTGTTCTTTATGTTGCTCTTTGTTTAGTATCTCATTCAATACATCTGTGTGGACACCATTTCATCACCTTCTTAGTAACAGAGGTGAAAAAAATCAATGGCAATTAGATTACCTTGTTAACAGAAAGGCTAGAGGGTCAGTGTGTTAAGTTCACAGTGCATCACCTTTCATTTAAAACATTTCACTTTTTTTTATTATTTATCTTTATTATTATTTATAGCACCAAGCCCAGAGCGTTTCCTAACACAAGAGTGTGGCCTTGCATTTGTCTTCAGCAAAGCCACACATTTCTGCCACATTACAGACAGGTCGGGGACCCCTGGTGCAGGCCCTATTAAAAGCCTGCAGAAAGCCCACTGCTGCCATTTCTCACAAAGTGCCTTGAACCAATCCCGAAGGACTCTGGATGCAGGGCTGATTTTGTGATCTGAGTTGTCATATGATATTGTATTTATTGTCGTGTTTGTTATTTACTGTTGGTCCTTATTAAGATCACTGTTATTATCCACGACAGCCAAGTGCCCCCAAGCTATGTAAGAGGTATCATAATGTGCCCAAAGAACAAAAGCTCTCAACAGGGAACTTCCAGATGAAAGACCTGGTATAGGACCACACAGGCCAAAACAATAGGGACGGATGCAGGGTAGTCGTACACAGAGCGTTAGGTGATTACTGCAAGAGGAAGTGCTTTGAAGAACAGGTGGGTATGAGGAGGTTTTTGAAAGTGGAGAAGGATGTTATGTTATTGCAAACATGTTATTGTTTGAGCTTAGTGGATAATTCAACAACATTTTTTAAAAAAAACTAAAGGCACTATTGGACCTAAAACTAAGACAAACTGAAAGGCCTGTAGGCAAAAGAGTAGTTTGATGTTGGTTTAAAGACGAAATGTTCAGGGTCTTACCACCCTTGTCCTAGATTATAATGCGTGGGCCAGATGTCAGCTGGCCTCTGCTCAATTAGTGACACTGTGAGTGTCAATGTGGGTCATTCCTTGAACTTGAGCTGTGCCTTAGCATCCTTGGGGTATCCCAGGGTTCTCAGAAATCCCCAGGAACATGAAAATGGGCTAAGCTTCAGGAGACGAGGCCCTTCAGTGAGCTAAGGTGGCCATAGAGGTTGGTATGAGTGGGCAAATTTTTCTAGACTATCTCTGAACTATATTTTCTTTGAAATACATATCAAACTCAGATGATTATAACCCAAGGTCATGCTAAATATTCGGATTTCAGATCAATTCAGCAGGCCGTGCCCTCTATAGCGTTGGCTGCCAGGTGAAAGCATCAGTTGCTTTCAGAGAGCCATGAGATTTAGGATCTTCCTTCAGCTGACTGTTCTCAATATTCTCAGCAAAGTGTGCACTTAGGGTCGGTCCCCTTTTACACACAGGAATTGTAAACGATAGAATAAGGGATTGAACACGAGTTCATTTAACTTCTGAGGCTCTGTTTGTTCCACCCCATTGTGGGTTCTCAGAGTGTGGTCCCTGGACTGACAACATTGGCACCCCTGGGAACTCGTTAGAAATGCAAATTCTTGCATGGGAGGCTTTGTACAAGTTGTACAAATGGTTAGCTCATCTTTTCAGGGATCTACACTCTCCTCAGCGGGCTTTCCAGATCAGCACAATATACTGAGCCAGGATCTCTGCGCGTGGGGCCCAACAATCTGTTTTAATAAGATCTCCAGCTGATTCTGAAGCATGCTAGTCTGCACACTTTATCTGGCCCGCATCGCAGGTCTTAAAGTCCTCAGACTCACTCTGGAATGCTGGAGTGTAAGCTTGCAAGACAGCACAGAGTGGAGGGCCCGGCAAGATCTCAACACCAGGACTGCTGTCCCTGTCTCCAGTGCCACTAGGACAAGCTCGGGCAATTTGGGTTCCTTAGGAGAAGTCACCTTACTGTCGTGCATTTAAGCATAATCCTTCATCATAAGATGCAAAATAACAAAGTCATGTGCAGATTAGATTAACTGGGAGAGCAGTCAAGATAGACAACCAATGGTGTTTATCTCGGAGCAATAAAAAGCTATTATTTTCCCCGGACAGCTATGGCCTGGACCTACATTTGCAAATTTCTAAGGTGACCTTTATACACTAAATTATAAATTTTCTAGAGAATTCTTAATCAATGTATTTTTATTTTAAATATAAATCATGCAATTATTGATTGGGCTCCTCAACATTATCAGAGATTGAAAGAAGACGTGACAAATGAATGAAATGAGTGATCCTGGATTGGATTCTGGGCCAGGGAAGGCCATCACGACCACGTGTACTGAGTTTATTAGTGCTCAAATTGGCCTCTTCCGGACAGATCCTTGAGTTCTTTTGATATAACCTAAGTAGTCTTTGGTAATTTTCTTGCTATCCACTAAACCAAACTTTTTCCTGTTTTAGTTTTTGTTGCACATGTAATTATTTCCTTTTCTTTCTATCTTTGCTACTTACTGCATCTTAGCATATAATAGTGGTGTTAATGTTAATTTTTTCTAGGATTATGCTGTAAAATATTTATACTGTAGGTAAACAAACACACATATAAATACATTATAACCCAACAACTGTTTCGAGGCATCATTTTGGCAACCATATTTAAAATGTTAGTAGAATATTCATACTCTTTGTCAGAGAACATACATTTCTGAGGGTCTATCCTAAAGAAATGCCCATGAATTGGGATAGAAACTGTGTGTACAACATAATAATGCTATTTTCAAAAGCCAAAAAAGTGATAAAAACTGAAGCCTATAATCCTAAACCCAACAAAATGGGATGAATTTAACGTAGCAACATACAACCATATAAATAATTATGAAAACACATTAGCATCTTGAAAAAGTACTTATCATATAATTAAATGTGAAAAAGCACAACGTGAAATTGTACATACACTATGACTATAATTATAAAATACATATGCCTATGATAAAAAAGATTTCAGATAATGAACACAAATGGATAATCATGGTGTTGGTGGCTTGATGGTATAATAAAAAGATTTGTCTTGATTTCTCAAAGTTTCTATAATGCTGTTATATTACTTTTATAATTTTAACAAAATGATTTAAACCATTCAAAATGACCCTCGTGCTAGAATGGTTGAAATATATTGATCACATTCATCTTATTATATTTGTTCATCACTTTGTATAATTTGTCAATATTATCTTAATTAAAAGGGAAATAAATAAGTAAAAACCACTCTGAGCTCTTTTAGGGGCATCGGGCTGCTTTTCCAGATATCTCATTGTCAGTTCCCTTCCACAGTTTCCCTCCTTCCGAGCAGATCATCCACCGCATGACGCTTACACTGCCTGCAACGTGCCTTCCTTTGACTCTGTCTGTGCAGGACTGGGGTGAAAGCAAGCACTGCCATTGGCTTCAGATTCCGTTCAGTTGGCTGAATACAACTACATAGTAGAGACCACATAAAATGGAACGCAGTTGTATTTTTCCCAGATCTTTATGAAATATATACAAGTGGAGACGTGTACATAGATAGCTGTAAAACACATTGAGACAGTCAATCTTCACATTCAGATCCTCACTCTGGGCAGCCAAATCTATGTCTCAAATCAAGATCACACTAATTATGTAAATTCAATATAAATTTTAATACTGTCCCACATGCCTTTTATTTGGCATCACAAATACTGGATGAAGTAAATGTTAATAAAAATATGACCACTAAATCTTGGAAATCTATAGCTAACACTGTTCAATCAAGTTTCTCCCACCACACCTACTGGTGTAATAGAAGAACACTGGGTTCGTAGCGGGAAGATATGGAGTGACGCCTGTCGGGATGCGTACATATGAGGCTGGCTGGTCTTGATCAAGTCCCGACTTCTCTATTTATTCATGTAAAACAATTGAGGTTACAAAGCTTTGCCTATTTTTCATGCTCATTTGATTGAGATCATAGTGGAAAATGTGGAGTTCCTTTGCTTATTGAATTCAAGAATACAGAATTTTGTTTTATCCACACTGCTTTTTTTCCCCATTACATTTTCTCCGGTTTTTTTTTTCCTTTGGTAAATTTTGGGACTATATCAGTCTTTAGGGTTTTTGATGATAGGAATGGGGATTCATAAGAATTATATGACCCCAATTTTCCCTCTAGATTCAACAAAATACTGACAATTAGACGAAAGCACAACAAAGTTGCATTTTATGGTTATGGGTTTACAAACTATAACATCTCCTGTGCGCTGGAGGAGACATCTGCTTGATATTTAAGGTTTTACACCCATCCTCATGTGCTTGTTATAACTGCTTTCATTGATCAGCAACCTGACAAAATCTCGTCAGAGATTTAATTTGTGCTGCCACTGCCGAATCTTACTCATCTGTCCCCTCTATGACAGCAAGCTGCATATGTACCTCACTCGTAGACCTTAATCACTCTGTGCTGAAACAATACACCTCTCTATTAGATTACTTTAAGTTCCTTGAAGGCAGGGACTTTTTTTTTTTTTTCTGGAGTATACAATTCTAGGACTCAGTATGGTTTCCAGATGATTTTAAGCACTTGCGGAGTACACGTGCAAAGCCTTTTGAGGAGACAGTTAATCAAATTGATTGGAATGAGAAGTGTTGGATATGAATGAAAGATTGGTAGAGAAGAGAAAAGGCCTTAAGTAACGGTTAAATTCTCCAGACTCTGTCCCAAAGCAATAAATACTTGTTGAGGGCGATGTGAGGAGTGTTTTAGGAAGACTGATCAAATGGAAAGCAGTGTTAAGTCCTGGAGGGAAAGGAAGCCAGGAGACTTGCGTTAGTTAAGAGGGGCCTCAACTGCAGTTGTAAATGTGGGAATAAATATTCAAGGGGAGGCTAAAAAGATGTTACCAAAGAAATATCAAAATTCTACTGTGGTATTACTTCCTCCTTTACATATTGGTCATTTCTTTTCAGGTGCTGTAGTAGATTTCAAAGGCTAAGACTATTTCGTTAACTTTCATCTTTTATCTGTAGGGCTGGAGGAAATGAATATGAATATGTAGTAAATGGATTTATTCTTTAGTGAACAGAACAGTTTGAGCAAGAATTTCATATCAGCGATCTGAGTGGCCCTCTCCATAGTTATATTTATCAGACTAGTTTGTTGCTGATTCATTTGATGACATGAATTGGTTATGCACCTTAGAATTTATTTAACTAAAAAAAACTATCTCTTCTTCTAGGAAGAGGCCTCTAAAAAATTATGTCATAACAAAAGTTCATCAACATTTGATACTTTCTTTACATGTGCTAACCAAATGTGTTTTGAATGTTTGTTTAGCAAAAGAAAAAAAAAATTAAGTTCGTTAAATCCCAAAGGGAAATGAAATACAGGAGAGAGAGAAAAGAAAGAGGCAAGTGATTGATTAAATTCAACAAGGTCTTCATTTTTTATTCATTGATGTATGTTTAAGCATCTTTCCGATTTAACTGAATTTCAGGTTGAATCACATGTAACTACTAGAAACCTCTTCACCACAGAATCCCACGGCTGGAGTCATTTTAATTAATTAAGTGTTGCAGAGGTTAGTAACGATTTTAGGCTGCAGAATGAAATTATTTCATGAAGTGGCAAGTTCCTCATGTATTTTCATTTCCTTCATCTGGATTATGGCAGTCAAAAATTGAATCTTGTTGATAGATTAAAAAAAAAAAAAACAAGCCTTATCCCTCGGATGACTTGTATAAAAAAAGGAAGGAAAAATAAATAATCACATAGAAGCAAAAATATTTCACTCCCAGTTGGGAGGTTCTTGCAAGTTTCTGAAATGTGGCTCATTACAAATTTTTCTATTTCTACAAAGTTTAGAGAATATTGAAGAAAATCAGTTTCTTGTAGAGTCTTCATAATACATAATGTAAAATATGTTAAGGACAAAATAAGAAAAAATGTGTCCAAATAATCAATAAATATACATTGAATCCCTATGTGAAGTTCATCACTATACTAATTAAAGTCAAGTATAGTAAGAAGACTATGACTTGTCCTTAGGTAGTTTATACTCTTGCTGGTTACTAAAGATGTGTATACAAGAAACTCATAAAAATGAAGGCAGTATGTAACAAAGTAACAGTGTATATAGTGGAAGGGAGGCAGATATGAAGCCAATGAAGACAACTAAACTGTGTGATATTTCCTTACTGGCAGACCCCGTGCTAGGAAATTTTAACTTAAAAAATCTTTTATTGTTAAAAAAGGATAAAAATAATTTTGTTACCTTTCCTAAAATTGAGAAAACACACATGAGAATAAAGAAAATTAAAATCTCCTGTAAATTTACTGTCTAGGGTTAAATATTAAACAATATTAATATTTTAACATACGCCATTTCCTCCAGAATGTCCTATAATACTACCATATCTCTACATACCAAATATATCATGTAAATAATTCAACTGAATATTTGGCTTCACAAATCATGTAAATCAGAAAAAAATTTTGCTGTAATATTTTAAAATTCTAAAATTTTTCATTTTGTGAATATGTCATCATTTATTTAACTCATCTACTAGGTACTCTTTTGAAGTTATCTCATTTAATTCTTTCAATACTTGATTTTAAAAGTAACTTTCCCACCTCATGCATCTAAATAGTTACTATAGTAGTGACAAAAAATTAATATTTTGTCAGAAACGTGAAGGCTTGCCGCCCTTTATGTGATTCTAAGTTCCTAAAAGATGCTATTTTCCTGGCTAGCTCAATGCACATAGTATTACAGAATCTGTCGTATTGACAGCTGATCACCTAACTTTAAATTGAGCACAAACCTATTCATCTTAGTTAGTGCATGCACACAGTGAATAAAGGAAGAGGAGATGGCCTTAATTGTTGCATTAGTTTGCCAGCTGGGTAAGTAATAAGAAAACTAGAGAATTAAACAAATACGAAATAAGTTCATTCCAGGAGTTACAGAGACAAATGACAAAGAGAATAAAAGCCAATTGTTTAAACACATGGAAAGTAAAGACAGATCATTGTATTTGGTGGTATTTCATCAAAGAGAGTGGTGAAGCAATTAAAACCCAGAAAAAAGAAAATCAGTTAATAATATTTAATTAGAAATATTATTATGGTGTACCTAAGAAGGAAAGTCTTAGGATATAACAGGATAAAGATTTACTTTCTTGCTTGCAAAAAAAAAAAAAAAAACAGATAAAATAGACAGAAACAATGGTTTTCATGATATTGGTTGTCAGATGGTAAAGACTAGTAATCTGTAAGACACAGGGAACAAGGAAGATGAGTCCTGTGACTGCCCTAGTTCACCGTCTTGAGTTTCCAGGCTGTGGCCCAGTAGGGATAAGCCAGGCAGAGCGTGGCCAACTCCCTGAGTTGAGGAGACAGAGATGAAAGTTTGGAGAGGCAGTAATCTGGCCAGAGAGTTCACCTGGAGTAGAGAAGTGAACCAAGACAGAAAGTCTGCAGAGTGCTCTCCTTGAGCAATGGAATACTGCTCAGCACACGTATGTGAAGAAACTGCTCAAACCCTGGGGAATGAACTATCTAAAAGGATCAGAAGAAACAGTAGCTGGCACTCACATAGGGTTGAGAATAGTCCCTCTTCCCTATTGCCGGGCTGGAAAACTTCATCATTCATAAACTGCTAGACAGAGTACTTGGAAGGGTCTTGCCTCTACAGTGGGGACATATTGGCCCTAGACACTGCTCTGGCCTTGCCTGACACATATTGAAAGCAGAACACATGCACGCACAAAAAACTCTTTTCAAGTAACTTAACTGCAGCCTAGAACGGAGCTCAAGAATATCAGTAGTAATACAAACTCACCCATCACAACAAGGCAAAATTAACAATGTCTGACATCTAATCAAAGAGCGCCAGGAATGCAAAGAAGCAGAAAAATATAAACTATTATGATGAGAAAAATCAATCAATTACATCCACCACAAGACTACCAGAGATTTTAAATCTAATTACTTCCTAAAGCCACTACATCCAAATACCATCACATTGAATGTGAAAGAACATATTGGGAGTTATGATTTCAACATATAAATTTAAGGAACACAAACATTCAGCCCATTTCAGTGGGATTAAAAGCAGATTAGACATTGAGGAGAAAAAGATAAATGGCACAGCAATAGAAACACTCCAGAATTAATTCACAGGGGCAAGCACCAGTGTGGGTTAGGAGGCAGAAAGGAGTGCGGGGCAGGCCTAGGCCACAGCCTTTGTTGTACATTCTGAAGAAAAGGTAACTCAGGGCAGGGTACATAGTTTAGAATTGGCTGGCTTGAATAATTCCAACAAGCTTTGGGGAAGAGGGGCATTCCCAAGTTGTCTTATCCTGGGTTGATATAGGGTAGGGGAAATATTAGCTTGGTGTGTAAGATAGATAAAAGAGGTGGTTAGGTATATGCACTCTGGACTGTTTGGTTTGTGTATGAAAGACAGGCTCACTGACAAGTTGCTTACCTACTCTAGAAATTTGTCAGCCCTGGGAGGAGCAGTCTCTACCCAGCCAGTCAGACTATCTAAAGAGGTCAAAATATTTTAACCCTAACCCTGGATAACTGGATATCCGCTTGTAAAGAATGAAGTTGGACCTTTACCTCATACCATATAAGAAAGTTAACTCAAAATGGATGAAAAACCTAAATGAAAGGGCAAAAACTATAAAATTCTTCAAAAAAAAACACAAGAAAAGCTTCATGACATTGGATCTGACAAGGATTTCTTGGATATGACACCAAAAGCACAAGCAACAGCAACAAAAAAATTAAACTTCATCAAAATCAAAACTTTTGTGCATCCAAGGACACTATCAACAGAGTGAAAAGGCAACCCATGAAATAAGAAATCATAGGATTGAAGAAAAAGTTGAAAATCAACACAAAGAAGTAAAAAGAATTTCAGTACATGGATAAAAAAATGAGAATGTTGCTAAAGAGTCAGATAATATAAGAAAAGATGTAATAGAACTTAAAGAAATGAAAGAGACATTTACAGAATTTCAAAATACAACAGAAAGTTTCAACAACAAACTAGACTAAACAGAAAAAAAGAATTTCGGAGCTTGAAGACAATACTTTTGAATTCACCCAGTCAAAATGCAGAAAAAAGGACAAAAAATGAATAATTACTAAGAGAAATATTTGACTATGTGAAATGAGCTTATATATGAATTATAGATATCTCTGAGGAAGATGAAGAAAAAGCAAAAAGTATGGAAAATATATTTGAGGGAATAATTGAGGAAAACTTCCCTGGAATCACAAGATGAAAGCAACCACTAAGTTACAAAGGAAAACTCATCAGACTAGCAGCAGATTTATCAGCAGAGATCTTATAAGCCAGAAGGGATTGGGTCCCCATTTTTAGTATTCTTAAACAGAACAACTGTCAGCCAAGAATGTTATATCCTGCAAAACTAAGTCTGATAAATGATAGAGAAATAAAGACTCTTCCAGACAAGCAAACATTAAGGGAATTTGTCACTACTAGATGTTCCTTAAGGAAATGCTCAATACATGAAACAGAACAATAGATATCCACCAGTGTAAAAACACCTGAAATTTAAAGCTCCCAGCTCTTACAAAACAATAGAAAAGAGGGAAAACAAAGCAACAGGGTATCATCCAACATGATGAACAGAACAGTATCCCACATATCAATACTGACACTAAACGTGAATGGTCTTAGTGCTCCACTTAAAAGACACAGACTGACTAAATGGATGAAAATCACAATCCAAGTATACACTTTATCCAAGAAATGCATATAACTTGCAAGGACTCACAAGCACTCATACAGACTCAAGATAAAGGGATGAGAAAAATATTCCACATAAATCAAAACCACAAGTGAGCAGGTGTCACCATTCTCACATCAGATAGAATTGACTTTAAATCAACAATGATAAAAAAAAAAAAGACGAAGATGTCATTATATAATAATAAAGCATGAAATTCAGCAAGAAAACATATCAATCCTAAATATATATGCAACTAAAACAGGATCTCCTGAATTCATAAAACAAATTCTCCTAGATCTAAGCAAATAAATAATCTGTAGCATTATAATCACCAGAGATTTCAACATATCGCTGACAAGTCTGGACAGATCATTGAAGCATAAAATTAACAAAGAAACCCTGAACTTAAATTGGACTCTAGAATAAATGTACCTAACAGACATGTACAGAACATTCTACTCAAGAACTACAGAATATACATTCTTCTCATCAGCACATGATAAATTTTTCAACATTGTTAATATCTTAGGCCATAAAACAAGTCTCAGTAAAGTCATAAAAATTGAAATCGTACTATGTATCTTCTCAGATCATACTGGAATGAAACTAGAAATCAATTCCAAGAGAAACTCAAATCTACACAAAGTCATGAAAATTAAACAACCTGCTGCTTAACAATTCTTCAGTCAGTGATGAAATTAAGAAGGCAATCAAAATATACTTCAAATTGAATTATAAAAGGACACAAGCTTTCAAAAAATCCATGGCATATAGAAAAAGCAGTGCTAAAGGGAAAGTTCATAGCCTTAGCCTTAAATTCTTATATCAGAAATACAGAAAAATCACAAATTAACAGCCTAATGTCACATCTCAAAGAACTGGTAAAAGAAGAACAAATCAAACCCCAAACCAGCAGAAGAAAAGAAATATCAAATCTCCGAGCAGAAAGAAATGAAATGGAAACTAAAAAAGCAATGCAACGGATCAATGAAACAAAAAGTCAGTTCTTTAGTTCTATGTAACCAAAAATAGAAAAGAAATAATCTCAACCAGAAATTAAAAGAGGAGAGATTACAACTGATACCGCAGAAATACAAAGTATCACCAGTGAATACTACAAAAAACCTCTGCATACATAAACTAGAAAACCTAGAGGAAATGAATAAATTCCCAGAAACACATAACATCCCAAGCCTGACTCAGGAAGAACTAGAAATCCTAAAGAGACCAGGGATGAGCAGTGAAATTGAGGCACTAACAAAAAAACCCTCCCAACAACAACAAAAAGCCCCTGAAAAGACAGATTCACAGCCAAATTCTACCAGAACTTCAAAGAATTGTTACCTACCCTACAGAAGCTATTCCATAAGACCAAGTGGGAAGAGATTCCTCCTTAGCTCATTCTATGAAGCCAGTATGACCCTAATACCAAAACAAGAAAAGGACACAATAAAAAAAGAAAAATATATGCCAATATCCTTTATGAACATAGATGCAAAAATTCTCAACAAAATACTAGCAAACCAAATTCAACAGCACATCAAAAAGATAATCCATCATGATCAAGTGGGTTTCATCCAAGGGATTCAAGGATGATTTAACATATATGAAACAATAAATGTGATTCACCACATAAACAGAAACAAAAAGAAAGATCACATTGTCATCTCAATCGGTACAGAAAAAGCGTTTGATAAAATCCAGCACTCTTTCTTGATAAAAAAACCCCTCAACTAGGCACAGAAGGAACATACTTCAAAATTATAGAAGCCTTATATGACAAGCCCACAGCCAACATCATACTAAACGGGGAAAAGTTGAAAGTATTCCCTTTAAAAACTGGAATAAGACAAGGGTACCCACTGTCACACTTCTATTTAACATAGTATTAGAAGTTTTTGCCAGAGCAATCAGGCAAGAGAAAAAAATAAAGGGTATCCTCACCAGGAAAAAGGAGGTCAAACTATCCCTGTTTGCTGATGTTATGATCTTATATCTAGAAAACTCTAAATTTTCTACCAAAAGACTCCTAGAATTGATAAATAAATTCAGCAAAGGCTCAGGTTACAAAATCAATGTACACAAATCAGTAGCATTTCTATATACTAATAACAATCAGGCGGACAGTGAAATCAAGGACTCAATACCATTTACAATAGGTTCCAAGAAAATAAAATACTTAGGAATATACTTAACTAAAAAGGTGAAAGATCTCAAAAAGGAGAACTATAAAACACTCCTGAAAGAAATCGTAGATGACACAAATGGAAACATATCCTATGCTCAAGGATTAGTAGAATCACCATTGTTAAAATGTCCATACTGCCCAAAGTGATTTACAGATTTACAGATTCAATGCAATTTGCATCAAAGTATCAAGGTTTTATTTCACAGACCTAGAAAAAATAATCCTAAACTTCATTTGGAACCCATACAGAGCCTGAATTGCCAAAGCAATCTTAAGTAAAAGCAACAAATCTGATGTCATCACATTAACTGACTTCAAATTATACTACAAGGCTATAGTAACCAAAACAGCATGGTACAGGTATAAAAGTAGAGACATAGACCAATGGAACAGAATATAGAACCCAGAAATAAAACCATATAGATACAACCAACTGATCTTGGACAAAGCAGACAAAAACATACCCTGGGGAAAGGGTGGCCTGTTCAATAAATGGTGCTGGGATAATTGGATAGCTACATGCAGAAGGTTGAAATAGGACCCCTCTGTCTCCTACTATATACAAAAATTAACTCAAGATGGATAAAAACTTAAATGTAAGGCATGAAATCATAAAAATTCTAGGAGAAAATGTAGGAAAAATTCTTCTAGATGTACATAGATCTAGGCAAAGAATTTATGATTAAGACCCCAAAGACAAACACAAAAACAACAAAAATAAATAAACAGATCCTAACTAAATTAAAAAGCTTCTGCACAGCAAAGGAAATAATCAAGAGAGTAAATAGGCAGTTGTGTGGCACTTCTGGGGTGCAATTTCTATGACCCAAAGCATAATGGGAAGCTGAGTATGGAAGGTCACAGGCTTAGGAACTGTGAGAGCCTCTATATCCAGGAAAACCCAGTAGGCAGCCAACAATTACTGTTTTAATGGTACATAGTGAAAGGCCAAAAGGGACAGTCTCTTGTAGCAGAGGTCCTTGAGCAACTAATGGCCATAATAGGTGGCGGAAACACTCCAGGAGACATGAGAAGAGAAGGAGGGGCAGAGGGGGGGAGAGAGAGAGAGAGAGAGAGAGAGAGAGAGAGAGAGAGAGAGAGAATCTTTGTGACCTTGTGTTAGAAAAAGATTTTTCAGGAATGAAACCAAAAGCATGATCCTTAAAAATAATAATAATAATTGAACTTTATCAAAATTTACAACTTGTGTTCTTCAAAATACATGGTTAAGAACTAAAAAGACAAGTTACAGACTGAGAGAAAAATACTTGCAAAGTACTTGCATCTAAAATATATGAAGAATTTTCAAACCCATAATACAAAAATAAACAACAGTTAAAAATGAACAAAAGAGTTGAACAAATACTAGAATTGAACAATTACTAAGGGAAATTATGCAGATGGAAAGTAAACATATAAAAATATTTGACATCATTAGTCATTAGGGAAATAAAATTCAAATGACAATGAAATACCACCACATACCAGTTCAAATGTCGGAAATAGTTGGGGGAGCTGACCATACAATATGTGTGTGAAGATGCAGAGCAACTGGAACTCTCATATATTCCTAGTGGGAATATAAAATGGTACAACCACTTTGAAAAACACTTTGCCATTCTCTTAAAAAGTCAAACATTTACCTAACATTTGATATAGACATTCCACTCCTAGTGGAATTTGTTTACTCAAAATAAATAAAAAAGTAGATGTCCATAAAAAGATGTGTATGCAAATCTTCATAGTAGCTTTATTGTAATAGCTCAAACCTGGAAACAACCCAAATGCTAATCAATACAGGATTGTACTAATAAATTCTGGTGTATCCATAAGATGGATTAGTATTCAGTAATAACAAGAATGAACTATTGAAACATACAACAACATGGATAAATTTCAGAGTAATTGTGCTCAGAGAAATGATCCAAAGAAAAGGGAGTATACATTGAATGATTTTATTTATATAAATTTCTAGAAAATTCAAATTCATCTATAGTGACAGAAAACAAATCAGTGATTGCTTGAGGGTGGGGGATAAGCAGGGAGGGGCAGAAGGAGAAAGTTCAGAAGGGTACAAGTAAAACTTTGAGGGCAATGGATATGTTGACTATCTTGATTGTGGTGATGATTTCAGGGGTGTGTATGCAAGTCAAAATATATCAAAAGGTGCACTTTAAATCTCAATAAAGCACTTTTTAAAAATGACAATCTAGGAGAGATACATGGAACAATGATTGTGTTGATGGCATGTTGGGATCCAGAGCTTGATAATTCCTACCCCACCAACAAAAAGAGTTGAGAGATTATCAATTGAATATTTTACAAGTCAGGAAGGAAATGTGTTGCCTTGATTGATAGACAGATAGATGAATGGGTGATAAGTGTTAGATAAATGATAAGTAGGTAGGTAGGTAGGTAAATGAATGGATGATAGGTGCTAGATAAATGATAGGTAGGTAGATAGGTAGATAAATAGATAGACAGGAAACTATAGTTAAAACAATGAGATATCTTCCTTCTCAGCTGTTCAGCTATCACAATATACTCCATAATGTATTAATGTAATAGAAGAAGGGTCCTCATTTTATAGAGTAGGCAAAGCCAAGGTGGAGGGTCTCAGTGATCCTGCCTGAGGCTGTAAGGCTCCAGGGAACTCAGTGCATGAGCCCTCCCATCATTTCTCCTGTCTGTGATATAATGGAAAGGGCTGGAAAGGGCTGAGAGGGAATCCCTCCTCTCCCATCCCTTACGCCCAAAGCTTTGTCACTCTCAAAAGACACTTAACAACGGACTCATATTTCTCATTTAACCCCTGTACAGACTTAACCATGGCTACCCAGGACTGTAACGTGAATTTGTTGAAAGTTCAGAATGTTCTCAGCATATGATACGGCAACTCTGCAGGGAGATTTTAGTTCATTTTGTGGCACTTCTGCTGCTCTAACAAGATATACAATAGCACTGAACTACTCATCAGATGATTTCCAGGAACAAAGCACTTTGCGGATCTATTAGGAAGCCGCAGGGTCAATGCCTAATGCTTCTTCTGCACGCCAGGATTTGAACCTTGCAGTTTCCCATTCTGGCCAGGCTCTGAGGGAAAGAACAAGGCTTTTAGTTTGGGAAAGAAGTAAGAAGAAACAGTTATAAAATTTCATAATGGGAAATAGTGCTTCTCTTAACTTATTAAGTCTTCAAAACTTTTATCACTGAACATCACTCTTGGCTTTGAAGAGCAAGACTACAGTAATTATCTGGTGCTTCTTTTTTAACGTCAAAGATTAAACAAAAAAGAAAGAAAGAAAGAAAGAAGGAAAGAAAGAAAGAAAGAAAGAAAGAAAGAAAGAAAGAAAGAAAGAAAGAAAGAAAAAAAGTTGTAGTGAGTGGGAAAGCCTCCAAAAATTTAAACTCTCCAATACGAAAGTCTCTAGAAAAAGAAAGGAGAGTTAATTGTAACTACTTCTATTATTTTCCTGTATCTGAAACAGTACAGTTAGCCCTAAAGACTGTCTGGATTCTCAAGAACCTGTTAGTTTTGCTCCCCTCCACCCTCATTCATGCTAAAATAATAAAGCAATAGCCTAATATGGAATTCTGGAAGACACAGATGCACAACAGTGAAGAATTAAGATTATATTTGATGTTTAACAAAAAAAATTTTAACAGAAAATCAAATATGACAATTTTTATAAAAATTATATATATAATTAATTATATGATTTTGTAAAAATCAAATATAATTTTTATCTCTTATATTATCAACAAGTTGAAAATACCACAAATTTTATCCTGACACTCCTAGTAGTGTTGAATCATCAAGTTAAAAGTCAGATAGAGTAAAAGTATTTTTGTACCTTTGAAATAAGAATAGAGTTTTGGAGACTCCTAACATTCTAGGAGTGGTACAGAGGTAGAAAGAAGCAAGGAGGATGTTTTTCACGTATAAATAGATTAGGTACTCGTCAAATTCAAATTTTGATGACTGTGTCTTTCTACAATAACTAAGACAGGTCCTTCTGTTTTATCAATGGGTGTTCAAATTCATTGTTCATCTCAGGTCATGGCACCGTGAGAAATTTTCTTAGGGATTCTAGCAACTTTCATGATTATATCATAAAACTCTAGAAATATATCCTATACCCTTGAGTCCACTCTAGTAAAATAACAATAACAACAATAATAACAATAATAATAAAGAGGAGCTCCCATTACCTATGATTTTATCTAAATCTCCTGAAATAGTTATATGCTCATTATCTTATACCACTATTATAGTTCCTAGCACTCAAAAAAATGAACATGCTTATTGATGATTAAACTAAAGTGGCAAGCTCTTTAATTTAGGATCTCGATTAATTCTCACAGTAACTCTGTGTGGTAAGTACTGTTATTGTTCTCTTTTTACAGATAAATCTGAAGCATTGACAAGATAAGTAAATGTGCCAAGCTTACAAAGCTAGCTGATGCTGGAATTATGGCACGAATTCAGATATTATGATTTTAATAGCCTGTGTGTTTAATCACTACCCTGTGTTTCAGTGATAATTTCTCTGTACTGGTTTCATGAGATTTGTGGAAAATTTGTATAGTGATCCTATATATCATCATGAAAAAAATCTTTAATGTAAATAACCAAAACGGATTCAAGAATTGGTTCTACCACAAAATGTATTAATTTTTAGGCATGAATCTATTTGGTTTTTGAAAAAATATCCATAAACATAATAATGATTTCATAATTATTATCATCACATCAATATTTTATGTAGAACTTTTATAGAATATTAATTAAAATATTTTTATTTATATTAAAATTAATTTCATTTCTGATGAGCACCGTGGATGGGACTTTAGTTATGTTACTTTGTCCTTACTTGGACTTCAAATTTCAATAGAACTTTAAATAGAATAAATTTAAATATAACTCGGTTGATAAAACTAACAGAGAGGAATAAAAATAAATGGTTTGAGGGACTAACTTTATTGATAAAGATGTTGCTATAATATCACTAAAAAAAATATCTCTTTGTATCCAGGTCTTACCTTTGCTTGTCGCACAATAATATCCTACCCTTGGCAGGAATGTTAAAAACCAGCAATGCTTTGTGTGTGGTTCAACAGCTCCTAAAACTGTATACTTAAACTAACAATACTTTCCACTGTGCATTGTAAGCGAAGAACTGAAATGAATGTAGTACCATTGCATTTAATTGGAAGATTTAGTCAGGCAGGCAAGAAAATCCCCTAACCAGAAATAGCGACATGTGGGCTAGTGTTCTAGCCACTAGTAATTGCTTAATGGTACAGAGAATCCTGGTGAAAAGCCTGTGAGATAGTCTTACTACTAGTGTAAACTGAATTCAAAGCTTTGGTTTGCTTGCTTGGGTATTATGTGCACTTATGAGATTAGATTAATAATAGCCCAAACGGGCTCTGTTATGGCAAGTACAATCTTAATGTTTCATGGCTTTAACCATATTATTTCAGCAAGTCCCAGGTCTTAAATGAACCTCATTATTACAATCTAAGTGACTTTGAATGAATTCAGTCCCACAACAAAAAATCTCTTAGTCTCCCCTTCCATTTTCCTCATTTCGTGTATGGTCCTATGACCCTTCCCCCAGACTCAAAACTTTGAGCTATGTTGCACTCCACCCCTTGGCTAGTCCTGTTCTCAGTGTTTTCACAGCTCCATTCATACCAACTCTTCTATCCTTGTCCACAGCCGTGGACCTGTGTGAAGCCTAGTCATTTCACTCCTGATGGAGACCAGGAGCCTGCTGTTAGGCAGCTGAGGTGCCAGACCCTGGGCTCTCAAGGGTCTTCAGTCACAATGGTCATATTTCTTTTCCTTTGGTGTTGAAAAATCTAATAGACTCAATTGCCTCTTACGTCAAATTGTAACTCATCAACTTATCTGGATAAGCGGTTGACTTCGTGTTTGTCATTGAATGCTTTCTTCACTCCTTTCCCCTTTCCCATTTATCCTTATCTGTCAAGATCGTGTTATAAAGTCACGCAGACCCGAGACTCAGGAGTTCTCTCTGACCCTTTCCTTCACGCCCCATTTTTAAGGACTAGTCCAGCCAATCATGAGTCCCACCCAGTGCTTGTTCATACCTATCACTGCCTTTTCATGCAGACCGAGTCCACTGTGCTTCAAGCTTGCACCGCTACATGCCTATGTAGCTACTCATTTCTGGAATGGCCTTGCAATGCATCTCCCATCTCCTGTTTGTGTATGGTTTCCAGTCTAAACTTCCTTAAGACAAATAATTAAATAAGCAAAAACTAACTAATAATTTAAGGCATTCAGGCTTACAGCACTTTCTCACATTATTTTTTTATAATGCAGGTTTTCCTACCTGCAATATATATTCAAGAGACACAGGGTGTCCCAAGTTGGCATGGCTTGTCTGCAAAGTCAAGGGGTAGTAGCGTATGGACTATAACTTGGGGCCTGTGAGTGTCTCTTCCAGTTCCACTGTATGGCCACCTCCATCTCATAATTTTCTTTCTCAGAAATGGCACGACTTCATTAGGAAGGCAATACGTAAGTAAGGTGTCAAGAAAGTAAAAGTCGTATGTAAATCTCAGCTAAAATTATGTATGTGAAAAAAATAAAAGTTCAAAATGATTGTCCAACAACGGTGAACTGTTCAAATAAGTTATATTATATCACTGAATCACGTGCTTTCAAAGATTTACTGCCATGAGGAAATGCTCATGATAAAATGTCCAAGAAATGACATAATTGTAGTGGTCATGTTAGTTCTGAGCCTTCACTGAACACTTAGCTCTTTACTTACACTTGTTTTTTAAATGTTCACTGCAAAAGCAAGATATAAAACTATTCAAATCTTGGTATTTTTTGACTTGTCTGCATTTTTTTTCTAAATTAGGTAAATGAGCAATGTATTAGTTTGTTAATCAGAAAATATTATTTTAAAAAGCTAAATATTAATTTGAGTCCAAACATGATTAGGCATCTCATTTATATCTTGTCACAGCAATCTTGCAAATGCCCTTAAAGGATCATTAATCGCACCCTGTTATTATCATTTGCACACTTCACTGGAATATATACCCCTTACTAAAATGTAAGTTTCTTGGGGAAAGAGCCACGTTCGTGTTTGAACATAGTGCTGGGCACAGTAGGCCTTCACAGAACATTCACAGTGACAAATTATCTCTGGCCATCGTGGTAGGAAAAAGCTATGTTTTTTAAATTTTCTACAACCACACAGGTAACAGGAAAAAAAGCTATGATTTTTTAAAAAGTAATTTTGATCATTTCTAATGGGAACTATAAAGAAGAAAACAGTCAAATAAGCCAAATGTTCCCATAAGTTTAGTCCTCTCTTTAACAACATTGATATTAATTTATAATGCAAAAAATGCAGATGCATAACTTTACAATTCAGACTATTCATGGTAAAAAGTGAAAGCCTCTCTCTCAACCACCTCCATCATGTTCTAAATGCAACTAGTGTATAAAATTCGTTATGATTTCTTCCAGATCCCTAAACATTCAGGAATGTAGTAGATTAAACAATATACAAGAGATACATATGAATTGTGTCTTTATATATATGGTAGTAGAAATAAAATATATATGAAATACATGTGTACATTTATATGCATGCCTAATGAAAACTATCATATAGACTTCAGAAAAAGAAATGTTATGTATATCATGGTGCATCTGATTTTTTCATTTAACATATTTAGCAATCTTTTTATTCAGTGGAGTTTATTTACAACTTAATACACTCTTATTGACATACTTTGGTCATTGTCAAAATTATTTTTAAGAATGCTTTTGCAAAAATATTAATATACATTTATAATGCAGATATATAGGCTATATATGGAACATATATGTGTATGTATGTATAAGTATGTGTGTGTGCATGTGTAACCTCTAGAACTCCTAGCAGAGTACTGATTTTGAACATGGAAATGCATCAGTAAATTGCCCCCCAGAAAGTTTGGAGGAGGTGGCAGCCTGCCTCCACCCCTCCAGCTCAGAGAAGAAATGAACTTTAGTATTTGTTTTGTCAGAGAGATGGCAAATGGTAACCTTCTGTTATTTTTATTTGTAACTTAAAATTTGTGTAAAACCGAGAATGTAAAGATAACTATTGGTCATTTGTATTTATCTCTTTGTAAAGTGCTAGTTTTTGATCATTTTTATTGATTTGTTTGAGCTTTCAATTTAAAAACTAGACCTCTGGGAAATGATGAATTAATTTTTTTCCTAGGTTGACTTTATCTTTAGACTTCTAAAAATTATAGTATATATTTGTCATTATCCAGAATATTTCTAGTCAAGTATATCTAGCATTTTCTTACAACGTGAACTTCATGTTTATTAGGAAGACCTACCCACTCCAAGATGATAAACACACTTACTCCTTTTTTTTAAAACGGTTTATTGATTGATTGATGCATCTGGATTTTTTTGTTGTTGTTTTCCCACATAATTAGCCAGTCTCCTCTCTCCCCTCTATGTCCTTTCCTCAGACCCACACTTTGAGGGATGGATTTTCTATAGCCTGAGCATTTGACACAACTTCAGTGGCTATAACTGGCATCTGCCATCTCCTCTTGTTAAAGGTCCGATGTCAGGATTGGCTTCTCAGGGGCGTATCTTGCTCAGTAGGAGGTACAGTGTGGGGTCCTGGAAACTTATTTGCACCAAAGATAACATAGATTGTTCATTTTCTTCTTCACTTTTCTCTCCTTGTTAACCAAGGAAAAGGAAGACTTCTGGCTTCTCCCTGCATCGTGCAAAGCTATGGAAGGAACTGCACTTGGGTTTCCCAACACCCTTCCCTGCTGCCTCCTTCGCTCAGCAGACCGTAGGCTCTGCAGCGCCTCCTGGCTCTGGTGGACTCTTAGCAGCTTGGGGAGCTTTGGAGCTTCCTGCAGTATCTCTTGCCACTTTTACTTAGTGATGTGGATTCTTGGAAGCTTCTGGTCACCAGCCCTTTCCACCGTTTGAGTGCTACTGATGTAACTTTGTCATTGCTTGTTTGTTTTCATTATTCTCTTGTAGCAATGTTGGGCTGGGGGTGGGAGTGGGAAGCATTTGAGATCTGGCTTTACTCCTCTATCTTAAATAACAGGAAGTTCAAACTATTGTAATCATTTTTAAATCATCCACTGCCATGGGAAAATGGCTAAAATAAATAGCCCACAGCAATCACTTAAGTCAAGAAAATTGTGTCTCTTGAGAAAAGATATTAAAATACATGGAAAATTGCAAAGGAAAATTTCAATCAATGTTATTAATTGATCCATATTAATATAGGAGAATCATTTCTTTTTCAAATCTTCTCTGGAAGTAACAATTCTTATCAAATCTTCAAAAAGCGCCCAAATGTCAAAGGATGTAACATTAATCCTTTTTGCTCCTGCTTTCTATCGCCATAAAACCTAGCAGAAGCAACATAAAAAAGTTAAGAACCCCAAATCCTAACATAACAATGGAATACATGAATTTTTTTCCCATGGCAATGCAACAGCTGCTCTATGGGGACCAAACACCTCTACCATTAAAACAATACATGAAATTAATAATTCTGAGCACTATTTAGATCATTGCCTTACTTATGAGATTTTCAGGCTAAATCAGATTTTAAATGTATGGGAACATGCTTTAAATAAATATTTAAAAATTGTATTGCTGCAGGAATAATTTGACAACGTTGGATATGCAAGCATTAAAATTTTCATAACAAAGACACTTTCCAAGAATCATCAATGAAATTCTATTCTTTCCCCATTTTTCAAATTTCTTGATTTCTCTTTACATTTAAAACTTGCATTTTCCACAAAGCTGATGTGATGTGTTTTTTTTTTTTTTAAACTGATATATGAATCTGAGTTCAACGTTTGGGCCATGACTATATATAAGCTTCGTGTTTTTCACTCATACAAGGTCTGTGGAAGATGCCCTCCAGGACAAATTTTCTTCTGTACCTCCAAAGATGAAAGACATCTCTACCAAAGGGATGAAATTTGCCTCAAGCTTTCAAAATGTGATATCCAAGTTCATTACTTGTGCTCCAATCCAGTCAACTGGAGTCAAATCCACGGAGTGGAATTACCACTGAGACCTTGTCTGCCATTTAGAAAATGACTTCCCAAACCACAGAGGGTTAATTTGGAGCACACCTCTCCATACAGGGGTTTGTTTTCCTCTCTGAAGGGTCCAACCCAGTGATAAACAGGGCAATATCTTGTTGGACACTGATATTTCTGCTGTCAAAAAACATACAAAAAAACAAAAAAAACACCACCCTTTTTTTTTTTCCTAAATCTCCCATATAAAGTCCCAAACTACAGCCCTGGGCCTATAGGTTCCTCGGAAGCTACCAGATTGTGCAGTGTACTATCACAGAATGTCATGTTAGAGCCCTGTTACAGTTGCATCCAATAAGTAATCTGGCATGAAGAAAACTTAACTGAATTAGTGGCCAATTGGGACACTTTGTGACCTACTCTTTAGGAACCAAGTCCTCTGAACTTTTCCATTCCGCTTTGCCTTCATACTTTAATAGGGACCGAATCCCCATTAACAATTGAGCGGCGACAATAAGTGCCATCAGGAAAAGGAAATTCAATTTTCGTGGGGGCTGACAGCCTTACCTTTTCGCGCTTAATTGGCCGTATTGTCTCCAAAAGTTAATTGGTTACTTAGTCCAGGTAGTTAGTAAAATGTTTAGCTGCGTCAAAAAGCTCAGGCTCCCACTGTTAATGGGGCATGAAATGGAATGTTTGATACTGCAAATAAAATCAGTGATATTCAAGGATGTTATGGTAGGTAATGCGTTGAAACTGCCATTTAATGGGTCCTGGAAGATTAGGGTAGTGTCAGCCGGAACCGCCCGGTCTCTTTTCTGACATTGTTAGTTGCCTCTTCATTTACTTAACGGCTGTCTGCACTGATTACATAGGCATAAAACTCCCTACAAAAAAACAACAGAGACACGCTCTATTAGCAGTCCAATTAGAACTATTTGCATATTACAGTTCATTTCTGCTTAAGTGAATCCCTAATACAACTTTAGGAAAAAAAATTCTATTGTGTCATTTGAAAGAAAGAGAAAAGAAAAGCCTTAAAGGTGATCTCTCTCTTCCTTTCTTTTTCTCACTTCGTTTTCTCTCTCTCCCTTTCTCTCTCTCTCTCTCTCTGGTCTCAAATATTATTAATCTACTTTGAGCAGAAAAGAGAAAATACAAACTTTAAACTTGAGATAATTTTGTTAAGATTTGTGAAGACTAGGCCAGCCTTGTGATAATTCAGTCCTTCTGCAACAATCCAGAGTAGTGTGGTTGTGGTTATGCTTCATTTAGAGAAAGTGTCTACTTTTGAGATATGTTTTTTGTATGTTTTGGATCAGCTTTGCTTTGAATTTTCCAGCAAAGCAGTTAACCTCTGTAACAACATCCCTAGTAAGGCAGACCCAGTTATGAGGTGTTCCTTACCTATACCATCACAGAGAGCAGAAAATGGGGTTCTAGTGTCTGCCTCTGTGCCTCTAAAGGTTCTAGCTATCTACAGCTGGGGGATGTTCAACTGCCTGTAATATTAACACACATGAAATCAATTTCTTTTCACACAGGTGAGCGTGGTGATTAGTAGGATTAAAGCAAGACTGGAGACTTCACTTTACCAGACGTTTCTCCGATTTTACGAATCTGAATGAAATTACATCACTTGATGGCCGTTTATAAAGGTATTAGAAATATTTTATTTATCTTATTATTAATATTAATAGTGATGATCACATAGAGATCAAAGGGCCTTTTACTGAACTTGGAAAGGGATACTTCCCTCGCATAGATCTAGATACATACCCATGAATTAAAGGCAGCGTGCTTTCTTAAGCTGACCCTCTAAGAATGCATGGAGTGTTTTAAGATAGCAAGTGCAGTCAGTCACGAACATTTTCAAGATGCTCCATAGACATTCATATTATTCCCAACCTTCACAGAGCCCTGTGAGTTTATGGGAAACTGGGAGATTATAGGAATAATTCTTAAATGGCTAAGGAGAGTGCCTGTTAAAAAGGAGAAATGGCTTAACTGCACTGTGGATCTATGAGGTCTTGCAGGGGGGAGGAGGACAATGACCAGGCACTGGGTGCCATGGAGAGGTCCACTGGTTGGGTGGGAAGGTAGCCTGGACAGTTAGAGAACGAGGACACTAGCTTAGGACGTTTCAAAGCACTTGGCATCTGGTATCAGTCACTACTGCTGACTTCAATGATGACTTTTCATCCTAATGTTGAACATTTTATTTGGGATGCATGAGAGGGAAAGGACATTTTCATTTTGGGAATTATTGTGACATGTTCCCTTTAGGCAAAACCCTGGTTCCCATCCCCGGCTTACATCTGTAGCCTTGAATTTTCTGGAGCCCAGAACCAATGGAAACCCCCACATGTGATGACTGGTCCTCTTGTCCCGAACTGATTCCAAGATGACACGTGCGAATGGGGATGAATGGCGGCATCTGATTGGCACTCAGACTAGTTACCCAGAAGAGCTGGGGGACACCTTGGGTGTTCACATGCCTACACACAGCGACAGAGTTTTTCCAAAGCCTGCGCTGCCCGTTTCCCTTTTTACCTAATTTCGCAGGTCAGCCCACCCACCCCCAAGATTCTCTGGATTTGCCAGTCTGCAGCGGAGTTCGGGTGTGGACAGTGACAAACAGCGCAATAGGGAAGGGGACTTTTAAAGGTGATGAATAAACTATTCAAAAAACACTGGCAATTCCTAACTGGCCCTCTTTCTTTTTCGTGTCTCATCCGTTGTTTTAAGTGTAACAAGTACAGGATTGTAAGGAAAAAGCGGAGAGGAAAGACAGCAACAACAACACCAGCCACCCAACCCCAAAGCAGTGTAAACAAACCGAACAGAAAAGGCTGTCCAAGGGGAAGGCAAAATCCTCGATCTGTCATTTTCAATTCTTTTCACCGCGGGAGCCCAGGCGCAGTGTGAAACGTGTTGGCTGTGGCTGCCATCGGTATTGTTTGGACGCCCCGGTGGGTCCCCTGCGCCCTGCGTCCCGCTTCTATCCAGCTCTCATTAACACCACCTGCGGATGAGCACCGGCAGAGGCACAGGCCGACACGCGGCCCCTCGCCTCGGTGCGGCCGCCCTGCCAAGGGTGGCAAGGCAGTGCCAGGCGTGGTGAGTCAGACAGCTCCGAGACACGCACTTTTGCCCTGAAAGCAGTGTTTGCACCCTGCCAGGAAAACAGCTCTCTGGAAGAGCGCTGCCTGCTAGTAAAATGGACTAAATCAGTAAACAGTGATTAAGGCTCTGGCTCCACTGACTGTTGTCGCCACCTCAGACACATGGCTTTCCTTCGCTCAACACACACACACACACACACACACACACACACACACACACACACACCCCTCAGTGTGGCCCAAGTTGAGATCTAGAGGGAGTTGGCTGAAAAGTAAGGAAAGAGAAGGATCCATGTTGCTTAAAGGTGAGAGGCTCTGTTTTCCTGAAAAATAAAATGAATATTTCAGAATATTCATTTCCCTCACTTTATTTTTTTTTTTTTTTTGGACTTGGGATGAGAATTGCCTTTCTAAATAAAACATCAAGCAATGAATGTAAGCAATAGGTTGTTCAATTTGTCTGATTCCGTAATGCGCACAACATAATCTAAAGCCCTGGAATAGGTGGGATAAATCAGAAACAGCGTAACAGGCTGTGATGTGTGCCATTTAGCAGTAACATGTCACCTCGCTGAATCGTTTTCTGAAGTCAGAGAATAAATCCTACGCGCACAAATAAACGTACAGAGCTATCCTTTTATTTACCCATTTACAGTTATAGACAGATTTTATATGTATGTATAATTATATAATTTCCTGCTTTTTAATCTTTTTTTATAATGCTATAACCATACTAATTTAAAATATGGTGTAGTTTTCATCATGAAAATGTGTTTACTCATTGTGCCTGTGCTTTGAACCAAATAGAGAAGGCTGACTGGAACTCTAGAATACAGGGGTATAATTCAAAAAGACCCTGACAACTTGGAGAAATGGTCAGAAACAAGCAGAATGAGGTCTTTGGAGTGCAGGGTCACACATCAAAGAAGGAAAAGCAATGAACTCCACAAATACAGACTCTGAGGCCGGCAGCCCCTGGCAAGCTGACCGTGAATCAGAAGTTGTGAACCCATGTTGGATGGCGGTTCCTGAGAAGTCACTGCACCCGGCCCTGGGAGGAAACTGCATCTAGCCTTAGACCACCCAACTTCATCCTGGTTCAGAATGGGATGACTCAAGGTTGTTTGTGAAGAGTCCAAGAAGTAGGACATTTTAATCAAAAGGAAAAAAAAAACAAAAACAAAAACTTCAAAGACTTAATATCGTCACATATGTAGATGGTAGACGTCAAGAAAAAAAAAACAGTTAATATTTGCATGGATTCTTTCCCAAATGTCTCTGAAAATAATAGTTTATGAAAAACAATTCAGGAGGAATTGTCAAAATGAGGGGCTCAGGACATTGTCATCTGTGGTCCCTGCAGCAGTGCTGAGCATCCTCCGCAGATGGCACTGGGAGCTGGAAACCAGACGTGGCAGGGGGACGTGGGAATGAAGAGGGAGCAAAAAGCCCAAGATGGGGAAGAGAAAGATAAGGAAGAGTGTAAGAGCAGTTATGGATACACAACCACACTACATGCAATGGCCGTGTGGGCAGTGGAGACAGAAACCAATGCAGGGACCTTCATTTCTTTTATTTGATCCAGAATTGCCAGTGTGATGTCATAATAATAGTAATCAATACTACTCACAGAAACATTAAAAATTCTGTTGGCCATTAACAATCTCCACTTTGAATGAGAAAACTGCACCTTGGAAACGTGTTTAACTAACTTGCCAACCCACTACCTCTAGGGATTTGACTAACATTTAATTGCATCCCTTTTAACAACAAATGCACTAAAGAAATTCTGTAAATGCAGGCAAATCAAGCCATCCTACAGTGTATTATTTCTCAGTCTAAATTGTGTTTGTGTCTATGCTAGGAGTGGTAGTGAGAGTGTCCACAGTGATAGGCGTGCCGGGGGACTGTGATTCTAGTGCATGACGGCAGTGTCAATGTGGATGTGCAGGACTGGCTCCTGAATTTGCAGGGCCCAGTGAAAAATATTAATAAAAGTAAAAACTTGGTCAAAGATCCAGAAGCCCCCTACCAAGGGCTGGGCTCCCTAACACATAGAGGACAGCACCCCCCACCCAGCCACCCACCCACACCCTCACTCTGGATGGACTGCAACCTCCGTTTTAGGACACGCTCAGTATCTGGATTGGCACCTGCCAATTTGCCTTCTGAATGCATCCTAATGCTGCCAAACAGGGCAGGGATGGCTTCTGCCTGGCCTTGCCACAAGACAGCACAGCACACACACCTATCCTGACCCTCCCCAAGCCTTCACATAGGACCCACAGGAGGCCCAGGACTATTGCGGAACAGAACCTGCTCTGGCTGCACGCCCATGGAACCCACAATGTGTGTGTCATATGAAACAATGAGCTTTCTAGGGGATTAAAAATATTTTTATATTTACATAAAATAAACATTGCAGAATCATCCCAAGTAAATGCTGTCCTGAAAATTAGCCCCCTTATGAGGATATGAACTATTTCCAACAACACTCAGAATAATTTGTGGCTCTTTTTTATCCACATGTGGGAGTCTGTTTGCAATCTCATCACTTCAAGTCATTGCTTTCCCTTACATACAATAATAGTGTGTATGTAGATAGGTAGATAAATTGATACATACAGGTATATATTTTTTCAGTAAGAGAAGGAAATTATATTAATTCTAATTTCTAATTCTCAAAAAACTGCCTTTCCAGGAAGTGACATCTTTGTTAATCACCATATTTATAAACAAACCCACTACACAGCCATTATTAGGGAAAGTGTGTCCCAGTAATAGTATGTTTGAGAAATAATAAATAACATTGAAACTATCATAAGGTGATAATTTAATGGAATAAGATACCTTCAAACACCTCTTTACTCCAATTTGATTTCACTTTTACTCATAGGTAACAGGGTACTGGCTATGCAGAGGTAGCATTAAAACAAGTTTCCTTCCAATGGTGGCCACCCTATTCCACCTCTATATAGGTAATTGGAGTCGCCCCTGTGCTTCAACCCCAGGAACTACTTCTGGCATTAAGAAAGTCATGTTGCCCAGGCAGAATTTAAAGGACACTGGGCCACTTACTAAGCTTTCTTATTCCCCCTCCTCCAGGCCCCACAAATATCAGACATCAGTCAAGAGAACTGTGATTATCTTCTCTAAACTCCCCTTACCCTAAAAATCAATCTTACACACCTGTTAATATGATGGTCATTTTAATCAGCTCATCTGATCACCAAAATTAAACCAATCTGAGTTTCTCCTTTACATTAAGGAGCCATCTTCAAAAAATACCTGGTAACCTCTCAGTGTTGCTAAGGAGGCGGCATATTAAAGTGGAAAGGGCATGGACATTAAAGTAATTTAAATCCTGATTCTTCTCCTGTTATCTTTGTGAATTTAGGGAAGTAGCTTGATCTCCCTGAGCCTCAGATTCTTTAACCATATGTAAAATGATAGCAATAACCGTGATAACCTATGTGTCCATGCCTTGTAAATTACTAAGTGACCTATAAGTTTGATTATTAACTATTAATATATACATAACATAAAATGAAATCGTGTTGCCATATTTTTGTGTGATTAAGGTCTTAAGGAAACGGAGAAGGCGGCCAATATATTTTGATAAATTTAAGGTACAAAATGTGATTCAGGGAGAGAGGAAGGGCGGAGCCAAGTGAGACATCCCTGTTTAAGTTATGGATAACCCAGATGCAATCTAAGGGCACCTTAGGCTTGGAGAGGAGAGAAGTTAAGTAAAAATGGCAATGGGAAAGAAAAAATGACTTATTTCCCAATTTGTATAGCCTCATCTTCATTTATACTCCTAAATTATCCCACTAGGCAGATTGTCACATGGGGGCATGTTGTCCCTTAGTGAGAAGTTAGTGCATGTTTGCACACAGAATGAGTTAGCTCCAAATGGGAAAAGTGACCAGAAATTATTTTATATTCTATGTGCACCTCTGTTAATAAGAAGGTGTAATTCCTTGGAGAAAGCATTGGTAAAAGAGAATTACAGTGCTGTGTTTGTGGCCCCTAATCAGAAGAATAACAGTTGGAAACTGAAGCAGATAGTCTTAGAGTGAAATGCAAATCAAATACATGAATATACCCACATATATTCACATACTATTTTCATCATTGATTAACCAGCCACATGACCTTTTCAGTAAGAGAAATAATTGGCAGTTTTCACAGACGAAAAATTGATCCCATTACTCAGGATAGAATTTTCCACCTTTTTCAAAAGAGATGCTTATTAAAGAGGTCAGTGTTTTTGGATTGTTTTTTTTTTGTGGGGTCATGCATATGTAAGTAAGCACAGCTATTATGTGTCATTGATGAGAACGGACGGGTGAGCTATAAACACAAACATTCCCCATGCAGCCAGGTCTCCAGCGTTCCTGTTCGCCAATTACAGTAATGCTGATGACATATCTAGTTTAATGCACATGGCATTAAAGTAGTCCCCCCTTTTCTAGGAAAATCTAATTACGCCAAACCCAAGCACTCAATCAAACCTGTTATTCTGTGGCTAAACAGCCTGGCGTTAATGCAATTTGAGGAGATCCAGGCCGTGACTGGAGACGTCATGTATTAACAATATCTAATGGGGGCTCCCGTAGGTAAATGAATATGCTAACAAGCAAGATCACTGCTAAATCTAATATCTTTAAGCTGTTTAATTCCAAACAGTCCCTTAATAAATCAATTGACCGGGAGAGCTGATGCCCCTATCAATTATTCAAGAGGGCAAATAAATATTTCAGATGATTTGATAGGAAGGCTAGTGCTGGTCTTATAGAAAGCTTTGCATTTCATTAGCCTCTTGCTAGAAGTTTTATAATGAGCAGAACACAGGTGGCATCCTCACTGCAGAAATGGGAATGGGGGAAATAAGAGATTGGAGATCAAGACTTCCTTCATCTCTGCATTATTCCATTATCCATACTTTTCTTTTGTAATGTGAAAATTGGAGTCAAGTCCCCCAAAGAATTATCATTCTCTGCAACCACAGAGGAAATTAAAATGATCAAAAGTATGTCATATTGCAAGAGTCTTAATTGTAATTCCTATTGGAAATGCAATTATCAGATACCAATATCATGAATATAATTTATGCAGTTCCACATCCAAATAGCCCTTCACCAAATATTTAATATTATCAATTCCATTTTCCAGAATAAGAAACTGAGTTCCTCTAGTCATTTAGAAAGTGCTGACTAGGTCACCTGTGTTTGAAAGCAGGTACTTTTTTCCTTCTATAGAGACCATTATTCATATTGAAAGCATACATTCCTGTTTAACATGATATCTGTCTTATGAATAATATACGTTCAGGTTCTGATCCTTTGTACCAGGAAAAAAGAAAGGAAGAAAAAGGCATTTAAGTGATTGACACCATTTTTCTTAATATGCATGTAAATGTTTGTGTTTAAAATGGACTTAGCAGAGAAACATTCAAGAAAAGAAAATGAATGAAACTAACTTACCTAGCCCTGGAATAGTGGATAGGAAGAGAGTCTCACTATTGCTTCTCACTTTCTACTGTGGAGGTGGTGACCCAGATGCTATTGAAAATGCTCGAAAACTCCTGGTGCCCTAAATAAGCATTTCCTTATTATCTGTGGAAGGAAAGTATTTCTCCATTTTTTTTCTTAAGCTCTGGAATTGATCACACAACAACTTTATCAAATTTTGAGATCGCAGACTGTGAAACTAAAGTGGCGTGTCATCTCTTAACAGCATTTTACAGTTTACAAATGTAAAATCCCTGTTAAATTACTGTAAGCATTATTGTTATGAGAACTACTGTAGAAGAGAAAAAGAATTTAGATTATCTGAAAAATAAAACTTAATTGTCAGAAGGTTTGAATGTAAAAACCGTTGATGACTATTTTCTAAATAAAAAGATTCATATAAAAATCACTGAATGAGGATTTTCTGCACAGGCAGTTATACTCTACAAAATACTCAATGAGCTATGAAAGAGACATCTCAGCTACAGAAATCATAATTTAAATGTTAGGTTTGTTCATTTTCAGCTTCATGAATCAATAGAGTAAATCCTTTATGTTATTCTGTAAGTAAAATCTGGTCATGTTTGAAATCAGATTTTGGGACTTCTCATCAGAAGTATCTTTTTTCATGTAGTCAATTAATTAAGTGTTTATTTCTTTAATATTCTAAACCCCACAGAAATCATGAAAGATTTAAACAAGCGACAGATGTAACATAGAGGCAGTGTCCTCATCTTGCCCTGCCCCAAATACCTAGTAATGATAGAAAATATTTTTTTTTAAATTAGCTTTACCTGAAAAAAAAAGGGGAAACCCATGTTGAATCAGAAATTACAAAGAATTCTCTTAAGGATGGAAGGGATGTGCAATTGGACTGAGGAAAGAGACAAGAGCCAGAAAGCCATCAGGAGAGAACACTGTGAAGGTAGAATTATGTCCTGGAGTGCTCCAAAGAGAGATAGCAGGAAGGGTTCTCCACAGAATGATAGTTTGAATACCACATCTGGAAAATGTAGGCAGCCAAACTCTCTACAGCTCTAACCTTTCTGAAAGTATGGAGAAACAAGAATATGGTGACAACCCAGGCTGAAAGGAATGTCTCCATACTCAGAAGACAAAATGCTGGTATTTTTTTCTTAATCAGGCCATGCATGTTGCATATCTTCACCATCAGTGGAGCACACAACCAAGAAACACACACTTGGGCAAAGACAAAAATGACACCAATCTCCAGAAAGTATACTTTGGGAAATTTAATGTAGTAAACAGCTCAACATATTAAAATCAGCACAGTTAAGACCCTAAGAGAGATATAAGAAGCTATGCAATCCACTAAAAAGGTAAAGATTTCAGAAATGAAATTATGATCATTAATATATTATTATTAATACTACAGATAAAAATAACGAGTTTTAATCTAATGGTCAAATGGCATAGTAAGCACAATTGGAGAACACATTTAGTGAGCAGAAAACTATCTAACATTTATATAGGCTCCTGTCCAAATGTTCAACCAGAAATTGATCTTACACTAACTCTTGCCAAAGACTGTCTTGAGACAAGAGATAGTTCGGAGTGATGGTTGAAAGCACAAATTAGGCATCTATCTCTCCCCTCCTCTAAGATCTCCAAGTTTTATGCCCAGTTAAAGTAAATCATCAGACCATAACTACCAAGGTAGTAACATCTTAACTTTCCAGTGCAATGTATTCTCTGAGTTGAGATTTAACAATATACTCTGAGCTTTCATAGAAGGATATTATAAGAAATGGCCTTTTGAAGAATGGTCTGTACTTTCGGAAGGTCTGCGTTGAAGACACCACCCACTATATTACCTGATGTTCCTTCAATGAAGATTTATATGACCCTTTTTGTGCTAGACGTTTAGCATCAGAAAAATAGTTTTTTATCCCAGGAGATTTCCTTTACATGGTGATAGCAAATGTATATTTCAATGTGTATCACTTTTGCTTTGTATTCCAGGAAGCCCATATATATTAATTAACTAAATGATTCCAGATAAATGAAACATACATTTGTATGTTCTTTATCATGTTTTAAATCTGTTTTATTTTTAAAATTTTAACTTTGGACATTTATAGAAATAAGGTAATTAAAAATTTTTTAAAACTTGATATTTTAAGCTTATTAAAATTGTTATAAGTATATGAGGGTATGTGATAAGTAATTAATAAGCCATAAATTGGGTAGGATCCCATAATCCATCTAGGGAAATGGCTTCTAGGTAATATAGTAGGGGTCGAAAGCACATTAGATTGAGTTCTGGCTTATTAAATTCAAGGCAACGCATCATAAACTTCAATTAACTTAAACACTAGTCAAATCTTACTCTCACATTCCACAACTCTTGAAGACTTTTTCCTCTCTCTTCTAATGTCTGAACTACTCTAACTTCTTTCTCATCTGCAGTAAATGACTTCCCATTCCCCTTTTCAGAAAAATAAGACTTATAAAGAAATGTCATCTTTGCAACACTGTCAGTCATGTAAACCCACCTATATCTACTATTCTATCTTTTCAAGAATTATGTTTGAGGAGAAAGGGATCTGGAGGGGGATGTGAAATTTAAATTGGCTTTATATTTTCTAGTGGAGAAAAAGAGAACTTGAACAGCACTCTAACCAATTAGACTTAACTGACTTATACAGAGCACTCCATCCAATGAGAGCAGAATATACATTTTTCTCAACTGCACAAAAAAGATTCTATAGTATAGGTCATATGTTAGGCTACAAAACAAATCTTAACTCAATTTTTAAAAAATTACAATTATATGACTTATTTTTTCAATTGTGATGGGAAAAAATCAATTAACAAAAGGAAAGCAGGCAAATTCACAAATATGTGATAAGAGGAGAAAACATTTCTCAGTGAAATAAGAGGAAAAAGGGATAAACAGGAATGGAAAATGTATGTGGGTTTACATGATTGGCAGTGGGGAAAAGAGAACATTTATTGAAGGTGGAGTATAGAAGTCTCCAACTATTATTGTATAACTGTTTCTCCTTTCAGTTCTACTAATGTTTGATAGATGTTTGGAATCTGTTATAAGGTGACTATATGTTTATAATTTATGTATCTTCATAATGAATTGACCTTTTATCAATACATGATTTTCTTCTTTGTCTCTTAGAATAGTTTTTGACTTAAAGTCTATTTTGTCTAATAGTATAGCTACCTCCGCTCTCTTTTTGTTACTATCTGTATGAAATATATTTTTCCATCATTTTAATTACAACTTATCTGTTCCTTTAGATCTAAAATGAGTCTATGGTGGACAGTATAGATTTAGAACATGTTTTGTTTCATTTTGCTTTTTATCCATTCTATGGATCTCTGCCTTTAGATTGGACAGTTTAATCCATTTACATTTAAAGAATTTCTAATAATGGAAAGACAGACTTACTTCTTGCTTTTTGCTATTTGTTTTCTATATGTCTTATAGCATTTTTCCTCTCACTTCCTCTATTACTGCCTTCTTTTGTGGTTAGTTAATTTTTTTTTTGTAATGACAGGTTTTGACTCCCTTCTTATTTTCTTTTGTACATATTCTATAGATATTTTCCTTGTGGTTATCATAGGGATTACATATAACATTTTAAAGTTATAATATTCTAATTTTAATTGATGCCAAGTTAAATTTTATTGCAAACAAAACCTCTACTTCTGTACAGCTCCATTATCCTCCCTCCCCTTTATGTTACTGATGTCACAACTTATATCTTTATATGTTGTGTGGCCAATAACATTGATTCATAATTTTAATATATTTGTATTTTAAATACTGTAGTAAATACAAAGTAGAGTTACAAGCCAAAATTACAATATACTGGTCTTATATATTTTCTCTTGTATTTATATTAATTGAAGATCTCTATATCTTCATACACCTGTGACTTCCTGTCTAGCCTCTTTTCACTTCAACCTTGAAGGACTCCCTTTGATATTTATTGTAAGGCAAGTCTAGCGGTAGCAAATTCCGCCAAATTTTTGTTTATTCTGGAGTGTCTTAATTTCGCCCTCATTTTTGCAGGACAGTTTTGCTGGATGTAGTAGTATATGATGATTAGTCACTTCTCTCTTTCTGTTTTTAAGATTTTTTTTCTTTTGAAAATTTTATTATGATGTATCTCTGCATGGGCTTATGGAATTTGTCCTACTTGGAATTTATTGAAATTCTTGGATTTGTAAGTTCATGAATTTCATAAAGTTTGGGAAGTTTTAAGTTATTATTTTCTTCAAATAATCTTTCTGTCCTTTTCTGTTTGTCTTATTCTTCTGAGACTCCCATAGTGCATGTGTTGATCAACTTGAAAAGGTCCCACAAGTCCCTTGGGTTCTATTCACTTTTGTTCATTCTTTTGTCTTTCTGATATTCAGACATGGTAATTTCAATTATTCTATTATCAAGTTCACTGGTTCTGCTTTCTCAAATCTGTGATTGAACTTCTCTAGTAATTTTTTTTCAATTATTATACTTTTCAGATCCAGAATTTCTGTTTGGTTTTTATTGAATAATTTCTATCTCTTGTTGATATTCTCATTTTGTTCATATACCATTTTCCTGATTTCCTTCTACTCCTTTTCCATGCCTTTCTTTAGCTCTTTGGGTATATTTTAAACAGTTGTTTTAAAAGATTTTGCCTAGTAATTCCACTGTCTGGACTTCCTAGGAGATGATTTCTGTCAATTAATTTTGTTCCTTTGAATGGGCTATGTATTCCTCTCATTTTGTGTGCCTTGTAATTTTTTGTTGCTGTTGAAAATTGGGAATTTGGTTATTATACTGTGGTAACTCTGGAAATCAGAATCCCCTCTTTCCCGAGAGCTTGCTGCTTTGATGTTTTTGTTTCTGTTTTTATTGTTGAAGGCTGAAGTAGTTCATTCATTTTGAGAATTGTCCAAATTATTTTTGCAAAGACTATTCCTTGTTGTGTGTGATGACTGAAGTCTCTGTTTTTTTGGTGTTTATTCAGATAATGTTTTGATAAAAATTTTCTTGAATGCCAAGAGCTCTTCCAATCTTTGCAAATTAGCTTTGTTTTGAGAGGGCCAACACTTCAACACTTAGGCCTGTTCCGAGCCTAAAGATCAGCCTGAGGTGAAAGCTTAAGGTGTTCGTAAGGCTTTTCTGAACGTGCATCTGCCTGCCTGACTATATTCCTGGCTTCCTAGATTTCCCTGTAGATGTGACTGCTTTTGAATGCCCTAATTTCCCATAGAGCTTCAGTCAAGTTTCTTCTCCAAAAGAAGTTGGTCCATTGTATGTTTTACTCAAAATCTCTTACCCCAGGTGGTTGTGGGTCTGTAGTCATCTTGCAGCTTTTATAAGCAGCATCTGCCAGTTTTCCACCTGAGTTCTGAATTGAGCAAAACAGAGATAAGTGTCTTGTGTCAATCCTTCAGGCATTCCCCCAGACAGATTAAACAGATGAGCATGATGATTTTCAAATAAGGTCTGCTCTGCTTCCTCTGGTTCAAGGGACGGAACTGGAAGCCAGGTTGCTGCCACTTCCAACTCAAGGCCACTGCCACGCTAGGGTGAAGGTGAGGGCAAGGGCAAGTTAAAATGCCACAAAATTTCTCTATCATTTTAAAGATGATTTTTTCTTGATTAGGTATTCACTTGTTTGCTATAAACCTTTGATTGTTTTCCAGAGCTCTGACAAAGTTGGTTCAGATAGTTTTTGGATGTTTTTTTGTTGCTGTTGTTCAATGTTTCTTTTTGGAAACTAAAACTTGACAATTCCAAGTTTGCCATTTTGTTGTCTATATGCATTCTTTTTTTTTTTTTTACAATAATGTTCAAGCAGCTTTATTTATGATAGCCAAAAACTAGAAATAGCCCAGGTGTCCCTGAAAGGGTGAATGGCTAGACAATGTTTGTATATCCATACCATGGAACACTACTCAGTGGCACAAAAAAAACCATACTTGATACACTCAATAAATGAATCTCTAGGGAGTTATTCTGGGAGTAAAAAGCCAATGCCAAAAGGTTACCTACTGTGTGATTTGATTTACATAATGTTCTTTTTTTTTTCTTTGAAATGGAGTAAAGACATGATATGTAAAAAAAAAAAGAAGAAGAAGAAAAAAGAAAAGAATATTATGTAAATGAAATCTGTATGCATTCTTAAGCTGCCAAATTACTGAAAGCCTTAGACAACTGTGTGGAGAGGACAGAACACTAAGTTAAATAAAACAAAAAGCAAGTTGCAATTGTTTGAAAGGTTACCAGATTTGAAAATAAAATCACTCAATCAATGGATTTTACCTCAGGCTAAAACTAAACGATGTAGAGACTGAGTGTCTTTCCCGTAGACGTGCCTGCGTGTTTTTATTAAAGGGAGCTCTGTGCATTTCTGTGATCAAAGATATTAGAAATGAGAGAAGACATGGACAACTAAGATTATGTGAAGTTGATGGAAAGGTAAAGGCTTAATCACTTATGATTTTAAAAATGATTTCTAAGGCTGTATGCAGCTACTTTTGCTTAGAGATTGTTTTTAATAGATGCTAGAGGCAGATTATATAAAAGGGAACTAAAAATTACCCATCTCAAGACATCAGGTTGATCTTCAGAGAAGACAAGGAGGACTTAAAGACAGTTGATTTCTTGGCAGAAGCAAGAGGTAAAACCAGTATCTGATAAAAGTGCTGGTTATCAGCATATGTCATCAAGAGAACCTTCCTGTAGTTCCAGCTACTCTGGAGGCTGAGGCAGAAGGATCGCTTGAAACCAGGAGTTTGAGGTTGCTATGAGCCAGGCTGACGCCATGGCACTCTAGTCCCAGCAACAGAGTGAGACTCTGTCTCAAAAAAAAAGAGAAAGAGAGAGAGAGAGAGAGAGAGAGAGAGAGCGAGAGAGAGAGAGAGAGAGAGAGAGAGAGAGAGAACCTTCCTAGTACATCTAAATATACTGCAACAAACAAGTGACTCACTCAAAAGCACTGGGGCATTCTCACTAGTCTGTCAGCCACAGTGGGGAAATATCACTGACTTCCTCCACGTAGCTGAGGAGAATCAAAATTTTGCATTTGTCAATTAATTTGCTGAATTAACTTTAGTGCAGAAGGATACTCTGCCACTGCTTCTGAGGCACCACACAATCTTCCACTTGTTATGAACTTTTGAATCCAAATTCTTTTATTACTATTTTAGAGAAACGGAAACTAGGCTTGAAAACTTTAAGCCACTTGCCTAAGATTTCAGAGAGATAGTGGGTCTGTTTGATGCTATAGCCCAATTAGTTAGTCTTTAAATTATGCTGCAGATCTGATGCTCAATCTCTTCCCACCCCATAATGGAATCAATCTCTCTCTCTCTCTCAATCTCTCTCTCTCTCTCTCTCTCTCTCTCTCTCTCTCTCTCTCTCTCTCTCTCTCTCTCTCTCTCTCTTCTAACTTGTAACTGGCCACCTTACATTTAATAGAAAGCCACCTGCAGCTTCATCCCGTTGGCCTTACCAAGGCTTCACACATATGCTGGTGTCATCAGCCTTTCCCTTGTGCCTTCTCTATGCTAGGCTTAACTGTCTTCCACATCTGAGTCTCTACAGCATGCTATAGTGTACAACAGGAAGAAGAATGGCCTAGAAGCTCCTAGTATCAAATCAACCTCAACACTTGCTAACTATAGGGGTATTAGAATGTTATTTACCTTTCCAAGCCTTAGAGTAAACATGACACTTTCCATGGTGGGTGAATATGTGGATATAAAGAATGAGTAAAATAATCTGTACAAAGATTTTGCACAGATTTGATACATAATTAATGGTGATTGTTACTAATATGCTCCTTACTCTTTTCTAATATTCTAGTTTGTCTCTTTTCCTACAAAAATCTGGCACTTAGAACTATATAGAATATTCCCAGTTTTGTCTAATCAGTTTTGAGGACAATGGGAGTATTCCAGATATAATGCTTTAAAAATTGTACAGTTTGTGTAAACTCATCTGTCTGATTACTTAAATTATGTCTACTTTTAATTTAAGCTATAAGGTATTTCTCTCTCTTAGTTATAGATAGACAGACATATAGAGAGTCTTACTATTTACTGTTAAGCCACATTTTTTTCCCAACGTATGTTTCAGAATTTGAATTTTGAAACTCACATACAAGACCTTATATTTTTGTAAGTTTCATCTTCTTAGATTTAGTTCATTTCCGGTATTGATTCAGCTATTTAATTTTTGATACCATTATCTTCATGCCATCAAAAAACTCAATTACTGTGTCCTTTATCTTCCTACAAGTAAATTGTCAATAAAAACATTGACAAAGATAGCTATGTCTAGAGAGTTCTATGGCATGCCAAAAGTACTCCCCTCCAAAATTTGTCATTTAACATATATTTACACATTATTATGGCACGACACCAAGAGCTGCATTTGAGGCATTGTGTAATTTGGCTTGCAAACATTAACTCTTTCAAGCATCACAAAGCTCTTAAAAATTATGTTTCACTGCCTCTATTTTGCTTCTAAAGAAACTGAGTCCCAGAGAGGTTCACATGCTTTCCCATGGTCACTCAGAGATCTGCCTCTTCTCTAATCCAGTGGGATTTGTTGACAGGAGTAAATTATCACTAAGCATCAGATGATAACTTATAAAACAAACAAATGAGGCTGCAGGCCCTTGAGAGGATCACTTTCCTTTTCTTACCTTTCGCATGTTGAGTCCAGCATACTATTTTGGAAATTATAAAAAATTGAAAGCAGTTTAATATAAGCCTAGAATCAAAGTATAGAGAATAAACACATCTAATTAGAATTACCTACTTCCCCGAGTTCACTTTTCCACCATTTACCAAGATGACTTTCTAAAATAGTGTGATGTGCTGTGGATTTTGGAAACGCTATACAAAATTGTTGAATTGATATATAATTGTAGATACAGCGGAGGCCCACTATACTCCACTGAATTTAAAATCTAATGATAGTTTTACTCATAATAGTGTTAGAGGTGCCAGAAAAATATTGTTTTTATTAATATTTAGTATTTTAGAAATAATTTTCAAATGACTTCTGAGGAAGCATAAGAAGGAGGTGTGAGAAAGTTAGTATATTTTAACTTGTGTCTTATTTCAAACATTGAGCCTCTTAGGGGATGAGTTAGTTGTTTATCTACACATGCTTTTCTTCTCTTTTCATTAATTTAATTTAATTCCATTTATATGTAACCTGAGAGTAGCATTCCCCTGCAGTATGCCCACTCCATTTGTAAACTGAATTGAAGTCATCATGCCTGCTTTAATGGCTGTGAAGGACTGAGAAATTAATAGCTCTCTCTTGAATTAGTAAATTATATTTTTCCAAAGAGAGAAAGTGCCTCGTAAAAATAAGTGACTAGAGTCACTTTTATTTTATTTTTATAACAAGTCTTTTTATGCTATAGTTTTAAACCCCCTTTTACAATAACATCTTACATTTATATCGTGCTTTACACTTTTCAAAGCACTAGCAAGCACATTACCCTATTTTATCTTCACAACAACCTTCAGACTTAGCAGAGAAGACAAGAGGAGACCTGTGCTACAGACTTGAAGAATGAAGACATTCAATGACTATTCACAAACGAGCTCCTGGCTAGCCCTAGGTCTCCTCGCTGCTGGTCCTGGGATATTTCCTGTGATATTCTTGCTTGCCAGGAAATGGCAGATAGAGAAAGCACTAATGGAGAAAAGTTCATTTTATTTTTTCAGATAATATGCTCTTTATTTATGCCAGAAACAACTGTCTACAAAGGCTAAACTTCCCCCAAATATGTGGGTGTTCAATTCACCTAGGAGTCTTTTTTTTTTTCTCATTTTTTGAGAATATGTTATATTGTTAGGTTTGGAATGTGTTGCTCAATACAATATATTTTTATTAAATATTGTTACCACGTTATACAATATATCTCTCCAACTTATTCCTCCTACCTAATGGAAATTTGTATCTTTGACCAACATCTCCTTAATGACAAAAAGTTTGCTAGGATGTTTATCCAATGGTTAAAAAAAAATAATATATTGCCTAATGTAGTGTATTCATAATGATAAAATAAGAATTGAAGATAAATCCTTAAGAACATTTTCAGCTGAACTGAGGAAAATACAGTGTATTTCATATTTTCAAATCTTTGTATGCATGTGTATACACACACATATACACGTTAGTAATATGCGAAGAGTGAATCTATCTACCAATTTGAATAAGTTAAGTCAAGTTCAAATAGTTAATCTCATAAGCTGTATGTTTTTAATTAATATTTTAGTTTTATTAGAAAAAAGGAGGAAAAAACTTTAATCTGTTTTTTGGTTATTAGAAAATTTCATTAAAATATATTTCTCCATTTTAATTAACCACTATATTTGCCGATTATCTTATATATCATATGCCATATACAGTTCTTATAATATATATATTTATACTATTTTAGAAAAACATACTTTGTCTCCAGAGTTCACAAAAGCTCACACACATATAAATAAATTCCCAGTGATCTTGCTGAGTTCAATCATACAGAAATGCATTTTTTTAGTGCCTATTTTGTCCCAAGCACTGGTCTAAGTGATTCGGTTAAAAGAATAAACAGTACCCAGACTGCCCAGTCTCTGTCCTTGGGAGGGAAACACTTTAACCAATAATGATAACATAATATATTACAAGGCAAAGATAAAATGCGATGTGAATACAAACAATCAAATTATTAATTCTTCCTGAATTATTTAGGAAGACATTGAAGAGGAGGGAATATTTCATTGAGTTTTCACTTGAGTAGGACACTGCCTGGAAACTCTGGGAGCAGCCAACGCAGGCATCAGGAAGGCTTGAACAAAGGCAAAGATGCAGAGGCCGAAAAGGAGGGGGAGAGAGGACTCGGAGGAGGTGTTCTTGAGTCAGGTAATAATGGGTTTGGAGGGAGAGCCTAGGAAATGTTAAGTTATTGCCACGTACATTATGAAACCATCAAAAAAATGTAAACACCAAAGTCAAATTAAGCTAAATATTATCAATATGTTTTAAGATATTTCATTTGTAAAAAGAACAAAAACTCACTTGAACGGTCATAAATCTCATGACCTTTCTCAAAACACACACACACACACACACACACACGCAGGTCAAAAAGTTTTCCTACTGACCAAGGACATGACGCACAGTCAGGAAAACTCACAAACATCAGGGAAGAGAGCCTGGGAGGCTCCCAGGAACCAGGGGACTCCTGCTCCATTCCCCTGTCCATTCTCGGGGACATTTGGAGCTCCATGTTTGCGTTTATTTCCCTCTACTTTGTTCTCTTTCTGCACGTATTGACCATGGCAGATGATGAGTGCTCCACATTCCTGAGTTTGCATGTGCTCTCAGTTTGAGTTCTGTGCAATGCAATTTCGAGACAAGACACTGTGACTGAATTAGGTTGGGACAGCCAAATGAAATCGCAGCAGGGCGGCAGGGCCATTGTACGTTAGCCTCCTTTTGAGGCTCCTTCTGTGGCTTAAGGGGTCTGGCATGTGCCAGATCCTGTTGCTGAAGAACACAGAGGCTGAATCTAAACTGTCTAAGTCCAAATCCAGCTTCAACCTGCTTGTCATATGACGCTAGGCACTCTACTTAACACCAGATATTACATACCACAGCATCACCATTTTTTGTGGACAAGACCACTGAGGCCCGGAGAAATTCATTAACAAATTCAGCTCATGCATGGGTCAGTGCACGAATTTGCAGTCCGGCCCTTGATTACAGGGTCTTAATCACTAAGTTATTTGAATGATAAGGAAACACAGTAAAATATTTCATTTTCTTTGTGAAGATACTTAAAAATATTTCTTGCCATCTAACAGGGGCTTCTGATTGGGCCAGAAATTATTAATGATACAGCAGTGAAGGGAAAAGAGTTGGGAAAAAAATTACTTAGTGTTTACGTACGATAATATAATTTCTTGGAAAGGAAATGGTATAATAAAATTTTATTGCATCACTTTATATTTATTCACAACATTTTTCCAATACATATATTTGTGGTTCCAGATGGATCTTTCTGTGAAAAATAATAGCCTTTTATATATTCTGGTAAACAACTTAGATAGCAAATTCTTCCTAATTTTTGTATTCTCCTCAACTCCAAAAGACTAGGTCATTGTCAAATTCCAGATCATTCTGAAAATATCTGGGCTGGTTTTATAATATTATTTATCTTTATTGCTGGAAACCCAGCAGGTGAAGAAAAATGAAGACAATTTGGTAAATAATGGATGCAGAGATGACTTATTGTTTTTCTGCAATGAGAAGTAAGCACAGTTTATTATGTGACCTTTTTCCAAGTACCTGTCAAGAACTCAGAAGTAATAAAGCCTTACTTGCAAAGAGTGACTGATTAATAAAAAAATATACACTTAAAATGTTGTATCTTTTTATTAAGATCTAATCTTTCATTTGTGCATCCACAGAAATGATAGCATCCCCCCCTCAGAAAATCCATGGCTGGCCCCCACATAATGCACACTGACTTGCCTGCACTTGCTGATTATGTTTGGGTATATTTCAGTTTAAAATGCATTTAAAAAAATAAGATGTTCTATACCATATGTATGTTATTTTCTTTTTTTATGAGAGGTCATCTTGGATTTTGATCTTGTTTTCCCGACTTGGCCTTGAAAGGAGAAAGATCTTTTGACTTTTAAGTTTCTTAAGGGTCCAGCTCCAGGTTTTTATTTCTATTAAACAGTGAGATCTTACCAGCTTATTTCCAAATATGTATTCTAAGATTTTACCCAATTAGAACATTTTGGAAGTACGTATATGTAACTCAACACCTTAGACTGCTCATGCCTATCACACAATATCATTGTGCTCCAGCTTCAACAATACAGCATTAAACAAATTGGCTTATTGAAAAGATTTTGTTTCTTTTTTTAATCTCTTAGTGTTCTAAATTTTTAAGATTGTTCACAAGGAAGACAAGATGATTTTTGTTTTAAAGGCATAAACATTTAACACATGTTCCCTTTGTCACGCCAAGTTTTTATTAAGAACTTAAATGAAAGCGCTTTTTACATGGCAAGTTCTTACTTAAGAGCAGGAATGCTCTCTGAAATAAATGCAAAATTGATGAAGTTAATGAAAACACAGAAATTGTAACTCAAGTCCACAACAGAAAAATTTACCTATTATGGCACATGCAAGTGAAGTAGAGAAAGAAAATGAGAACTCATTTAATAGAACACACTATTTAAAGTGTGTCTTTTCTTGTCTATGCTCTGTAAACAGCAGTATTTCGAGTTATCCTACACAAGAAAGAGCGTATTTGGGTTCAGCGGATCAAAATGATTGCATGACCAAACACACATGCATACACACAAAATAAACATGCAAATAATAGTAAATCATTTCTAAAAATATCAGAAGGGAGAAAAAGGTTTACTTTGAATTTCACAAACAATAATGTTATAGGCTTTTAATTTTACCTGCAAAGCTCATAATATAAAGAAGAAGCAGAATTAGGAAAATATGAGTAATCCTTAAATAAAATATCCTAGGTGCAGTTTTGTTATGCTTTCATATTTTGATGCAATTGTTTGGCTTTGGGTTTTTTTTTCTTTCTTTCTTTTTTTATTGGGGGAAAACTACAAAGCATTTACAGTACAATGTTTACAGTCACAATTTGTAGTGAACTGATTTCCCAAAATATATTACCACTCAAGTTGACTTATCTTGTTACATTCAAAAA
>CAUYRT010091486.1:0-10246 GCA_963574885.1 Lepilemur ruficaudatus | reverse complement strand
TAAAAATAGAAAGAAATTAGCTGGACAACTAAAAATATATATATAAAAAATTAGCTGGGCACGGTGGCACATGCCTGTAGTCCCAGCTACTTGGGAGGCTGAGGCAGGAGGATCACCTGAGCCCAGGAGTTTGAGGTTGCTGTGAGCTAGGCTGACGCCACGGCACTCTAGCCCAGGCAACAGAGTAAGACTCCGGCTCAAAAAAAAAAAAAAAAAGAATTAGAACATATAAATAGATACACAGTGAGAAATCTTCCTCTCACCCTTTGCCCTTCTGCTGCCCAGATGCACTCAGCCTCAGCACACACACACACACACACACACACACAGAACAACTGCTATTACTAGTATCGTATGCATCCTCCAGCAATTCATTATGCATATGCAAATAAATATAGATATTCTTACCTCCTCCCGTCTTACATGAATGGTAGCATACTGTATACACACTGTTTTGCATTTTGCTTTTTAAAATTTCATAATGGGCCAGGCATGGCAACTCACACCTGCAGTCCTAGCACTTTGGGAGGCCAAGGCAAGAGGATTGCTTGAGGCCAGGAGTTCAAGACCAGCCTGGGCAACATAGTGAGACTCCCTCTCTACGAAAAAGTAAGAAATTAGCCAGGTGTGGTGGTACATACCTGTAGTCCCAATTACTCAAAAGGCTGAGACAGAAGGATCACTTGAGGCCAGGAGTTTAAGACTGTAGTGAGCTATGATCAAGCCACTGCACTCTAGCCTAGGCAACAGAGTGAGACCCTGTCTCTAAAAACATAAAATAAAATAAAACAAAACAAAATAAAATAAAATTTCATAATGCATCTTGGTGGTCTTTCCATATCAGAATATAGAAGGTTTCTCATTCTATTTTCATAGCATTCCACTGTATGAAGGACTATGATTTATTTAAAGAGTCCTCTGATGGATTCCAGCCTTTTGTAACACTTTAGCCCAGATGACAGAGGGAGACCCTATCTCAAAAAAAAAGACAAAAAAACCTATGAAAACTGTCTATCAGTAAAAAAAAGAAAAAAAAAAGAAAAAAACAATAGAAAAGAAAAAACCAAACCAAACAAAGCCAAAATACCAACCGCCCCCAAAACCAAACCAAGCAACACTTTAATAAATAACTTGGAATGTTTATAATTTTGCATGTGTATGAGTATAGCTATAGAAGAAATTCCTAGAAGAATTGCTACATCAAAGGGTGTACTACTTTGTAAGTTTTATAGGTCTCACTAAATTGCCTTCCCTAGAGTTTGTGCCATTTAACTGTGCCAACAGCAATGAATGAGAACACTCATTTCTTCTCTCGTTCGTCACGTAAACATTTACTGATGTTGACTGCCTCTCAGACACCATGGAAGTACTAGGCAGGTGAGTCAAATAAGACGTGGCTTCTGCCCCAGTGGAGCTCACAGTCTGGTGCAGTGGTTCTCAACTGGGGTGACTTTACTGTCCAGGGACATTAGGCAATGTCTGGAGATGTTTTTGGTCATCAAAATTGGAGGTGAGGGTGCTACTGGCACCTTGTGGGTAGAAGCCAAGAATACTGCTAAACATGCTATGATGCACAGAGCAGCGTCTCACAGCAAAGAAGTTTCTGTCCCCATATGTTGGCAGTTTGTAAGTCGAGAAACCCTGGTCTAGAGGGAGAGAGACAGACATTCAAATGTGCTATGGAAGGTGTGTTCTTGAAACTTGGAGGCGTAGCTTCTGACGGGCTTTTTAGAAGGAGCAGGGAGATGCCCAAACTGGATTCTAAAGGGAGGATGGGGTGAGAGCACACAGGGAGCAGCAGGTGAGCTGCGTGGGAGTGTGGAGCAGCTTAAACGGGTGAAGGAGGATGGGTGTTTTGCCTGGCTAGACCAGTGAGCACCGGCGCGTGAGGAATGTGGAACAAGGCCGGGAGACAGGCGTGATGGGACTGACAAGGGCCCTAGCTGCCAAGCAGAGGCCCGTGATCGTTCCCCTGAGCGATGTGGGGACACAGTGAAGCGTTTTGCGCAGGGAGTGAGGCACGTAGGTGTGCATTTTGGAAACCTGCACCACTTTGGGTCCAGGAGGGAGGCTAGACTGGATGGGGATCAGACTGGCCACAGGCAGGAAAGTTTGGAGGCTGCGGCAGTAATCCTGGTTGGAAGTGACAAGAGCCATACCAAGTGAGGTGGGAATGGAGGCGAGGAGATGGGTTCAGGAGATACACAGGAAGGTAGTCTCAGACGGCCATGGAGCTAAGAAGGAGATTTATAGGATGGTTCCTAGGTTTCTGGTATGTAAGCAATGGGCCAGACAGAGAGGTTGCTGTGTAGACAGAGAACACAGGAGGGGGGCAGATGGGGGCGGGGAGAAATGTCAACGCACCTGCTGAGTGCGCTCCAGGGTGGCTGGTCACTGAGCAGGTGACTGCTCAGACCTGCGGCTCTCCAGACAAGCCCAGGGCTAGCACACGTGTTTAAGAGCATCAGCATGTAGCTGTCCTTGGAAGCCCTGCGTGTGGAAAAGGTCATCCGGGGCAATGGAGAAAGAGAGTGGGTGGAGAACAGAGCCCTGGGAGCAGCTGTCCATTGGCCTGCAGGGAAACTGCGGGAGGAGCTAAATGTGCGGCTGCTATATGGGCTGCTTGCTGTTCTGGTTTCTTCTGGCTGTGCCAACACCGGGGCTCTCTATTTTCTCCATGCAAATGTCCTCATTCTTGACAGCTCTGTAAAAGGCTATGCAAATCTAACTTGTTTTTATTAATACTGTTATTCTCATTATCCCAACTGCTCTTTTGGTACCCCAAAGCCTTCCTCAATATACCCTTTGCCACCCCCAACAACCGTTTGACTACATTTCTGCTCAATCACCCGTGGTTTCCTGCCTGCCTCACCAGGAACCCTGTGTAAATACCTATCGTGGAAATTAAATACTTTATTATAATTGTCTGGTTTTTGTTGGCTTCCCTAGCTATACTAAAAGCTCCTTAGGGCAGGAATTATAGTTTATTTGTGCTAGAATCTCTAGCACCTAGTAGCACGGTTAGGATTTATGCATTTGAACAATGGCTGGTGAGTGCGGGACACCGAGAGGTTCGTTGGCAGGGCTGCCACACACTGCAGGGCAGGCCTGGTTTGTACCTGCTGTTCTGGCAGAGTTGTTAATAATAAATATTTTTGATCACAAAAGTGCCCTAGTTTAAAATATAAAGCATATGGTGACCCTATTTACAATTGAGAACACTCAATTGTCATAGCTGATCCTAACTTTAGGCAGATTTTTCTGTTTACAAAACATCCCTGCCAGAGAAACCAGTGGACACAGCAGGATTGGTTACGAGTTCGATATTAAATACATGGGAACCACATTTCTGAAATTATGAGGTAGAAATAAGAGACCAGAGTGCTGGGAAAGAGGGAATTAAGGCAGATCCTCACATCGACAAAACTTCTTCCCAAACCTGCAAGCTACAGAATCAATAGCACAGTGGTGGCACGAATAGAAGGGTGCAGTGCTGAGAACCAGGAGCCACAGGCTTTCAGAGATACAAGGGGCCTCACAACCAGGTAAGTGTAATAATTCGTCATGTGAATGGAAAACCTGAGGCCCAGAGGAGTTACGTTGAATTGACCAATATACAATTAGTGTATAGATTGGGCATAGACATAAAGATAATCAAATAAATCAAGGAAAGATAACAGAGAACTCAGAAATAGACCCATAATGCAGTCATTTGATTTTCAACAAAGGTGCCAAGAAACCCAGCTGGGAAAGGAAAGTCTTTTCAACAAACGGTGCTGGAACATCTAGACATCCACCTGAGGAAAAGCTGAACTTCGACCCCTGACCACATGCCATTCACAAAGTCTAATTTGAGATGGATTAGAGACCTAAGCTATACATAGTTTTTTAGTAAAAACTAAAACTATAAAGTTTCTAGAGAAAACCGTTAGAGAATATCTTTGTGATCCGAGGATAGGCAAATATATCTTAGAGCGGACAGAGAAAGCAAGAGCCATAAAAAACTTGATAAATTGGACTTCATTCAAATTAAAAACTTCCACTCATCAAAAGATACTGCGAAGAAAAGAATAAGCAGGCCACAGATTGAGGAAAAAATCTTCAAAACATGTATCTAGTAAATATCTATTAGTTACAAAGAGAAAATTAGTGACTTAACAGTGGACAAGTGTGGCAGATTCTACCTTCACCAAAGGACCAAAGCTAACATCACGAGTTATGGGACAAATGGACACCACATACCTCATGATGGGATGCACTGAAAAGGACCCAATCTCTTTCTGTGGTGTTCCTGCCCCACAATGTACAGCCTCAATCTAATTATGAGGACAGATCACACAAATCCCAAATGAAGGAAATTCTATATAGCTGGCCTGTTCCCTTCAAAAGTATCAAGGTTGTAAGAGGCAAAGAAATACTGAGAAACTGTTCCAGATTACAGGAGACCAAACAGACATTATTGACTAAATGCAATACGCAATCTTGGATAGGATCAAAGAAAACAATATTAAATGGGATGGTTGGTGCATCTTGAAGAAGGCCAAAGTTTAGATAATTTTATTATATTAATGTTGATTTCCTGATTTTTTAGTTATACTATTATGTAAGAAAATGCACTTTTTTAAAAGGAAATACACTCTGAAAAATTTAAAGGTAAAAAGACATCATCTCTGAAATTTACTCTCAAACACATTGGAAAAATATTGATTTATCTATACATATATGCACATAAATGTATATTTATTTTTAATTAATTTATTATTATTAATTTTTTTAGAGATGGAGTCTTGCTCTGTCACCCAGGCTGGAGTGCAGAGGTACAATCATAGCCTATTGTATCCTGTAACTCCTGGGCTCAAGGGATCCTCCTACCTCAGCCTACCAAGTAGCTGGGTTTACAGGCATGAGCCATCATGCCTGGCTATATGTGTATTTTTATAGAGAGAATGATAAAACAAGTAGGGTAAATTGCAACATTTGGGGAATATGGATAAAAGGAATATGGGACTTCTTAGTACTACTTTTGCAATATTTTCTAAGTCTGAAATTATTTCAAAATAAAACATTTATATATAAATATATAAAATGACAAAAGATTTATATCCAGAACACATAAAGAACGCCGTACCTATAACTCAATAAAAACAAACAACTGAATTAAAAACTACAAAATATTTGAAAAGACACCTCACAAAGAAAGATGTAAAAGGCAAATAAAAATATGAAAAGATGCTAGGCCGGGTGCGGTGGCTCATGCCTGTAACCCTAGCACTCTGGGAGGCCGAGGCGGGCGGATCGCTCAAGGTCAGGAGTTCGAAACCAGCCTGAGCAAGAGCAAGACCCTGTCTCTACTAAAAATAGAAAGAAATTAATTGGCCAACTAAAAATATATAGAAAAAATTAGCCGGGCATGGTGGCACATGCCTGTAGTCCCAGTCACTTGGGAGGCTGAGGCAGAAGGATTGCTTGAGCTCAGGAGTTTGAGGTTGCTGTAAGCTAGGCTGATGCCACAGCACTCACTCTAGCCCGGGCAAGGGAGTAAGACTCTGTCTCAAAAAAAAAAAAAAGAAAAGAAAAGATGCTTAAAATCACAAGTCATTAGAGAAATGCAAATTAAAACCATAATGCAATACCACTATATACCCATCAAACTAAAAAGGTTGACAACACTAAATGTTGGCAAGGATATGTAGCAACAGGAACTTTCATATATTGTTAGTGGGAGTGTTAAATGGTGGGAGTGTTAAACTGCATTGGAAAAAATTTTAACAATTTTTTTATAAAACAAAATATATACCTCCTTTATAAACCCATTATGCAAGACAAATGAAAGCACATGTTCACAAAAAAACTTGTACAAGAATGGTCATGATAGTTTTACTCATAATGCCCCCAAATTGGAAACAACTCAAGCATCCATCAACAGGAGAATGGATATGCAAACTGTGCTATCCTCAAACAATGGAGCACTATTCGGCAATTCAGAAAAATTATGTAACAACACAGATAAATCTCAGAAACATGCTGAATGAAAGAAGCCTTGCACAAAAAACACATACAGTCTGATTTCATTTATATGAAGTTCTGTAAAAGGCAAAACTTACCTATGGTGAAAAAATTAGACTAGCAGATGCTTATGGAGGGTGGGCATGCAGAATGACTGGAAGGTGTATGAGGGGACTTTCTGGGGTGAAGGTGATATTCTATATCTTGGTAGGAGTTTGGGTTACAGAGGTGTTTGTTTGCATTTGTCAAAGCTCAGTGGATGGTGCAGTTAAGATTTGTTTCTAACACTGTATGCAAATTTTACCTAAACGAAAGAACCATAAACAATTGAACTCTAGTTATTAACTTCCATGGTGGAGGGTACCAATGTCTGCAACTTACTTTGTAATGTATCAAAAAATAAGATCGATTGATACATAGCTAGATGGATGCATTAGTGATAATGAAACAGAACAAAATGGTAATTGTAGAATACAAGTAGTGAGTATATACATGTTCACTGTACAAGTCTTTCAATTTTCTGTATGTTTGAAATATTTCATAATAAAATATTGGGAAAAATTTGACCAAGAATCCTGGTTTCCTAATTCTCAGTTTTTTGTTTTTTCTACTATCTTACTCTGCCTCTTTGTTCTAGCCATCTTCTTGTCAAGCTTTCATATCTAATCATCCATCAGATGTCTGCAGTTGATTTTGAAAAATTAGGACAAACTAACAAATAAAAGGAGATCAGAAACAAGGCAAGGATGTCTTCTCTCACCAGTCCTTTTCAGCATTGTTTTAGAAGGCCTAGCTAATGTAATAAAAAAAAAAAAAGAGGAGGAAATAAAAGGTATATAGATTGGGAAGGAAGAAATAAAACTCTCTTTGTTTGCAGATGACGTGATAGTCCATCTAAAGAATTCCAAAGGATTGACAAACAAAACAAAAAACCTCTTTGAACTAATAAGTGATTATAGCAAGGTTGAAGGTTAAAATACAAAAGTCAGTTGCTTTCCTATATACCAGCAATGAACAAGTGGAATTTGAAATTAAAAACACAATACCATTTACATTATACCCCAAAATGTGAAATACTTAGGTATAAATCTAACAAAATATGTACAAGATTTATGTGAGGAAAACCACAGAACTCTGATGAAAAAACCAAACAATGACTTAAATAAATGAAGAGCTAATCCGTGTCCACAGATGGGAAGATGTCAGTTTTTCCCAACTTGATCTATAGATTTGATGCAATCCAAATCAAAGGCCCAGCAGGTTATTTTGTAGATATCCACATACGGATTCTAAAGTCTACATGGGGAGGCAAAAGACCCAGAATAGCCAACATAGTATTGAAGGAGAAGAATAAAGTCAGAGGACTGACGCTACGCAACTCAAAGGCTTCCTGTAAGGCTGCAGTAATCAAGACAGTGTGGTACTGGTGAGAGAATAAACAAATAGATAACAGGAACAGAACAGAGATCTCAGACATGAATATCCCCATATGAATATGTCAGCAGATCTTTAACAAAGGAGCAAAGGCGATATACAATGGAGAAAAGAGTGTTTTCAATACAAGGTGCTTGAACAATTGGACATCTCCATGTCCACAGGCAAAAAAATAAAACTCAATCTAGACACAAACCTTACACTCTTCACAAAAAATTAACTCAGAATGAATCACAAACGTAAACATGCAAAACTATTTTTTTTTTCTTTTGAGACAGAGTCTTGCTCTCTTGCCTGGGCTACAGTGCAGTGGCATCAGCCTAGGTCACAGCAACCTCAAACCCCTGAACTCAAGCGATCCTCCTGCCTCAGCCTCCCGAGTAGCTAGGACTACAGGCGTGCACCACCACACCCAGCTAACTTTTCTATTTCTAGTAGAGATGCGGTCTCGCTCTTGCTCAGGTTCATGGACTTCATTAAAATTAAAAACTTCTCTGTGAAAGACACTATCAAAAGAATGAGAAGACAAGCCACACACTGGGAGAGAATACTTCTAAAAGACATATCTGATAAAGAACTGTTATCTAAAATATACAAAGAACTCTTAGAACTCAACAGTAAGAAAACAAACAACCCAATTTAAAAATGGGCCAAAGACCTTAACAGATATCTCATCAAAGAAGATATACAGATGACTCATAAGCATATGAATATTTGCCCCACCATATATCATTAAGGAAATACAAATTAAACAATAGTTTGATACCACTACATGCATGTTAGAATGGCCAAATCCAGAACACTGACAACACCAAGGGCTGACAAGGATGTGGAGCAACGGGAACTCTCATTCACTGCTGGTGGGAATGCAAAATGGTACAGCCAGTTTGGAAGACAGCTCGGCCATTTCTTACAAAATGAAACATTCTCTTACCATGTGATCCAGCAATCACGCTCCTTTATATTTACCCAAGGGAGCTGAAAACTTATGTCCACACAAAAACCTGCACACAGATGTTCATAGCAGCTTTATTCATAACTGCCAAAACTTGGAAGCAACAAATATGTACTTTAGGAGGCGGATGGATAAACTGTAGCACATCCAGACAAAGGAATACTATTCAGTACTAAAAAGAAAGGAGATATCAAGCCACAAAAAGGAATGGAGGAAACAAATACATATTACTAAGTGAAAGAAGCCAATCTGAAAACGCTACACACAACTATATGATATTTTATATCATAAAAAGGAAAAACTACAGAGACCAGAAAAAGGCCAGGGCTTGTGGGGAGAGAGGGGTGAAAGGGCAGAGCACAGGAGATTTTTAAGGCAGTGACCACTCCGTATGATATCATAATGGTGGAGAGATATCATCACACATTTTTCCAAACCCATAGAATGTATACTGAGTGAACCCGAATGTAAACTATGGCCCTTGGGTGACGATGTGTCAGTGTAGAGTCATCGATTATAATAAACGTACCACTCTAGTGGTAGATGTTGATGACGTGGGAGGCTGTGCACGTGTTGGGGGGGGTAATAAGAGAAATCTCTGTATTTCTCCTCAATTTTGCTGTGAACCTAAAACTGCTTTAAAAAATAAAGTCTGAAAAATAATTGCTCTAAAAAATAAACTCTATTTTTAAAAAATGTAGGAGATATGATAAGATATGCCAGGAAAAACACACAAAGCCAAGGACATTAGTAAGCAAGCAATGCAGATCTGAAAAAACAGTTCCCAAACATAATTAAGGGCCAAGCATGCACCAAAAATCTCAGTAGAAAACATCCTGAGGAAGGGCCACGTTGCCTTTGGGGGAGCTGGCAGAGACACCGTGTGTCTGGCGTCACCATAGTCAACATATAATTTCAGACTATGTTAAAGACACACAGAGCCCAGATAAGGGTTTATTAGGTTTTATGTTTGTGTGACTTCTATCTTCCATGGACCTCATATCTAATTTCTTTAACAGTTTTATCAACTTCATCTTGAGTCATACTTACTTAAGGCACAAGACAAGATCACCAAAAAGAAAGGTAGAAGAACACAACTGGTTTACCCGCACAGGAGCAAGGTATTTTGCAACTCCACTGGCTGCGTGTGCTGACACCACGAGCATGAGTAAGAGCCGCACACAGAGCAACTGCTGTGGGAAACAGGACGGCGAACGAGTGGGCCGCCCTCAGACGCTCAGCTTTAAGCAATATTCTGTCACACTAAGAAGCAGGAGCGGCGACAAACCTGCCTGGCTCCTTGACGCAACAATAGAGGGCAGCTTTGGCCAGCACGGGGTGAAACCTGTGTGCAAAGGACTGTCAATATTGATTCAGGCTTCCCTATGGCAGAGTCAAAACACCAAAGGGCAACCAGCCTTGACTTGTGCCCAGCCTTCAAAAGGTGGTCAGAGACATAGTCACACTCAAACGTCTGGATGGTACTTACTGCCAGTGGTGACTCTGAATATTAAGGACATACAGAGATAATCAGGTATTAATACTATACAGGGACAGCTAATAAATGTATAACCCTTAATTCATGTTTAAAAGTTCAAATTCCTGGCCGGGCGCTGTGGCTCATGCCTGTAATCCTAGCACTCTGGGAGGCCAAGGTGGGCGGATCACTCAAGGTCAGGAGTTCAAAACCAGCCTGAGCAAGAGCGAGATCCCGTCTCTACTAAAATAGAAAGAAATTAATTGGACAACTAAAAATATATAGAAAATAATAGCCGGGCATGGTGGCACATGCCTGTAGTCCCAGCTACCTGGGAGGCTGAGGCAGAAGGATTGCTTGAGCCCAGGAGTTTG
>CAUYRT010091485.1:0-28450 GCA_963574885.1 Lepilemur ruficaudatus | reverse complement strand
TGCCTAAAATCCCATCACATTGGTATTGGGGATGGGCCTCTGGAAAAACATTTGGAAGATATGTAATATTTAATAGGTACACCCCTAATCACAAAGAAAAACACTTTCCTAAGCTTTTCCTGTCTCAAGTTTCCAAATTGGCCTGTATCACCAGAGGCTTAAAAGCACTTAACCATTCATTCCCCTATAGTTAGAATTTTAGGGTTTCAGGGGGGAGGGGGGCAATATACGTAACCTTAACATTTGTACCCCCATAATATGCTGAAATAAAAAAAAAACACTTAGACTTAGACTAAGTCAATATTTCTAGAAACAAAACATCAGATAAAGGGATCGAATACTTTTCATAATCAAATGAGAAACAAACATGAAAATCAGTACCTGAGATGGAATATGAGTTCAGGAAGAAAAGACAGGGCATGGAGGCAATGATGGCACTTAAGTTCAAGTTTATCCTAGAACTGGGCAAAGTCAGATTTTAGAAATGAACACAGAGGGACGAAAGGAAAATTAACATTAATGAGCAACTTTTATGTGCCAAGCAATATCCTTGTCTGGCTTCCCCAGACAAAAGAGCCTGAAGCAAGAACTAAGTGTTGATGCTTTTAAGAGGTGCAATTCTAGAGTTGGAAAAGAGAGGAAAATGTTAAAAATGACAGAAAAGGACAGGAAAAGATGCAAGGTATTGTATTTTCATGCTGGTCACAGGTCATGATGAGCCATGAAGCAACACAGTCTGCTCTGCACATGAGTTCAGCTCAGCACTATGGAATTTCTCCAAACAAGAAATATGTAAAAACTTGGCCAAGGAACAGTCTATGGGAGGGAGGGGTGGAGGAGAGAAATTTACTTCCACATTCCCCCCATGTCCTTTTGCCCATTGGTCAAAATGTGTGCCCACGTTTCTGGATGACATCAGTCCACAACCAATACCCTCTGTTACGGGATCCAAGTCCAGAAGTGGCAAAAGAAGTCAGAAACATGGGGTATGTGGCTCTTCCATCTGGCTGCTCAGTGACAACCAAGGAGAGCCCAACTTGTCCAAGTGAGCAAGTGGTCAGCCCCAGTCAGCTAAACAGTATGGACCCAAACAGAGTCATTGGCCATAGTGGCTGAGGCTGAGCCTACTGCTGAAGTTCTGGGAAACTATGGCACCAAGGGAACTGGGGGAGGCCCGTGGATGTGCCCAGCATAACCACCATGTCAGGTGAGTTATGTAATCCTACATGGTCAGTATTATCATTGCTGCATTACTCATAATGCATTTGGGTTTTATTTCAATGACTAGATCTTGACTGTAATCATATTACCAAAGCAACAAAATTACCCCTAATTCAAAGTCCAACAACCTGAACTTGGAAGTTCTACCTTTCTTTCCTATTTCTGTTTCACCTTAGATATTGAACTTGGTGTTGTGCTTACATGTGATCACGATTCTCAATTTATGCATTGTGTTAATTCACCTATTTATATAATATATATGCCCAATTCTAATCTTCAGAGAGGATAAACTTCTTGCCCAAGATCTCACAGCTCGTAAGTGGGAGAGACACACTTTAAATTTACGTCTATCAGAGTTCAAAGTCACTCTGTGCTTCACCAAGGCTCACACCCAACAAGGCTTTCCCTTCACCCAGCCCTGGCTCAAGGGTCAATCCTTGTAAACACAGTCTGTTTACTCCCTGTCAGGGTTCTCCTCTTTTTGGGATATCCTCACAAAATATAGTGTACTCATTTTATAAAAGATGCAGCTTACATACAACAAGTTTAAGGACCTCCAAGAACATAGGCATCAAGTCAGTGATAGCATTAGACCTAGATTTAAGGATACACAATGATCCTCTAGTTCTGAGACTAGAATTACACAGATAATTCAAATTCAAATAACACACATGTAAAAGTAAATTTGCATTCACTTCAGGGGCAGGATCTGAAGGAAGTATAAATACAACAGATTTCAATTAAATTCAAAAGATGCAAGTTTATAAAACAAACACTATGTCATTAAGACTTCTGAAGCTTATGCATACTTTTTGCAATATTTCTGGAAGTTAAAATATTGTTGACATGTTTGAAGTGAAAATAAAAAATGAATATAAATTTTACCCATGAAATATTCATGGATTGTTTTATTTGATTTTTGCTTTATTTTTTAATGTGACATAATTTTTAAAGGACAAGAAAATCCTTTTATAAAAAATCCCTCATTAGCTCATTAATTTAAAAAATTACATGTCTGGTATTTCATTCCCTTGGTTTAAGCTTTTGATTTCTGATAAAATGTAAATATTCTAAGATGGCTAAGAATTGTACCTGTTGTCTAGTTTTTACACTTTAAGCTGTCATAAGGGTAAAATCCCATTGTTGGGAATAGGTTTGGGAAGAGAACTTGAGGTAGAAGGAAAAGAAGTTTCTTAATAGATGGCTAGGTCTTCAATGAAAAATATCAGCTACTTGACACTTTTTCTAGAGCTAGTGTGACATATGTCACCATCAGGAAAAAAACATACCTTGGCAAGATCTTATAATAATGAGGGGATGTTTACAGGATATGTTCTTTCTTAGCACCAAAATCATATCTGCATTTGACAGGTAAGATACACCTGTCCACCTGTCCTCTCCTAAACAATCTGAGCTGAGCTGTAATGTCATTTTCCTGCATCAGAATGTCTCAGTATGGCTTTCTGCAATTTCTCAAAGACTTTAAGGACAGAGGCTTCAACAACTACATTTCTACCATTGTAGCCATCCACAGTTCTATTACACTCTGAATAGCCCTGTGCACATGCTAGAAATTTAGATGTGCACTCTGCAAAACATTTCTACAGAGACACTTGTGATCTGGGGGGCATGTCTGCCACCTGTTTTCTGAGTTACATGGTTGTAAGTCTCTATCCAAGATGATCTTGGCTTTTTAATTTGAGGAGAGTAGTGAAGGCTGAGAACAATGAGAAAAAAATCTCTCCCAATGCTCAGAAGTCATAAAATCTGTCATCCTTTCTGAATCGTATTATTGAAACCATCTTTTCTTTCCATTGCTTTTCCTGTATTCTATATTTAAACAATTTTGTGACCATGGCTTCTTTGTGAAGGCCACACTTCTAGAACTGAACAGCAAAGAAAGATGTATGGGAATTTTGGTTAACACAAAAAGGGCGTTAACCAAGGAGGTCCCAGCCTACATCCCAAAATTCAGTTGGCTATTTCCTCAACTTTCCACCCACTGGGCTATGTCCCTTTAGGTAATTTCTTAATCATTTTATATCCATTTTGGGTGAGTGCTCATTTCATGGGAATTTAGCGTTTGAATTTATATGCTTGCAAACTTAGCCAATTTAGATTTTTGTCTGTTACTTCTGAGACAGGTGATTTTGAATATGTCATTGTCTATAAGAATGAAGGCATTGTGGTAAAACTATTTGGATACAGAGGAGAATTCTCTTCAGCCTCGATTTTCCCATCTATGAAATGAACTTTCTAGATCTTCCAACTTTAATGCATAATCACTCTGAAGAGGAAGATGGTATTTGACGTACATGCTTGTTACTGTTAAACACTAACAAAGTATGATGGAAAATAGGACAATACAAGAGTTAAAAGCAAGATTTAATATTGAAGTTGTATTTAAAAATACATCAAAATATTAAAATTTTAACTTCTGGGGCTATTAGTTGAAAGCTATAAATCTCTTTTTAAAAATCAGTAGGAACAAAGAATTCATCTTTTTAGAAAGCTTTCTTTTAACATAAATAATGAAGTCCATAGAGAGAACTCAATTGCAACAAACTGAATAAATTAAAATGCGTCATACATGATGTAAAAGCTGTACATTACACATAGTAAAATAGATGTAATTAACATATAAACAAATGAACTAGACATCATTATCTCATGTATCTGTGACATTAATTTAAAATGAAAGTTAGATTGTTGTTATAAAACTTTACATAATTTAGTAACTTTCATCCTCCTGTTCACTATTAGGTATTTTGAAAAGATACATTAATGCTTTTCTAAGGTAACGAGTAGAATGCATTTAAAAAAAGATATTTCTCAGCCCAGTCAATGAGATTTTATACCATGATGCCTTGAGTGCAAACTTCAGCTGGAATTTTTGTCTACAGAACTATGAGAAAAGGCCCTATAATAGAAGTGAAATTAAAGCAACTAAGAGCAATGTTTTCACCTTCCCTCGGGACTAGCTGTATAGTCATGACCATATTCTTGTTCCATCCAAATCTTATGAAGCTCTTCAATTACTTGGATTTCAAAAACATCTGTGAAAGGGAAAAAAGATTGGAAAATAAAAAGGGAAAAGATAACTCAGGAGTATATGATTAATCTGTCTTTATAGAGAGTTCCAGCAATAAGAAAAATCAGTAAAAGTTGGCACCTAGAATCTTTCTAAGAATTAATAGATGATTTGAAAAAGTGTTCAAAAAAAAAGAAAAATATTAATTTCTCAAGCCTTATTTAAATTATTTGTGATTTTATTTCCAAGATTGTAAACTAAAATTCAGATTACAGAACAAATACTAAATGGTATTTTTAACTAACTATAGACATTACTTAATTGAAGCAGAAATCAAAATTTCTAGGGCCAGATGGTTGGAAGGAAAAGAACAGAATACAATCTTTGTATTCTCGTCCCCTTGAGGTCGGGATACAAGTTCAAGTTACTGCAGTTTGATAATACTAACTCTCATTGTGATACAGACTTAGGTATGGATGCTAAGAATATTTTGTTACAAAGAAGAACAATTTTTATATGACGCATAGTTTCAGAGTTTGAACTATGTTTAAAACCATCTACTATCATATGTAAAGTATACTTCAATAAAGAAAAAAACACATTGAAAATTTTAAAAAAGATCATATTACATTATGGTTTTAAAAATGTAAACAGCAAAAACAAAAACAAAAAAAACCATCTAGTAAGACCACAGATCTAATACTTGAATTCTCTTTAGGAGCCAAAGAGTTCTAAATATAGAAGGCGGGGGAAAGAAGCACTCTTATATACTTTTCTCTGGGTGTCCAAGAAGGCATGTTCACCGAACACAAATGGACATGAGGATTCTTTTCCTCTTCTCTATGTGCCTCCCCAGAATGTAATCCAGAAGACAAAAAATACATTTTTAGTAGGAAGCAGCCAAAATACCTGGGACTTGTGCCCTTAGCCTTAGTACTTTGAAGTATTCCAGTAAAGTTCAGGACAATAAGAAAACAATTACATCATCTACTAAATGCCAGGTATCATGCTGGTGAAGTGCAATGGGTGAGACTGTCATCACTTGACCAAGTGAACACATTGTGAGCAGCTATTCATTTGATACCAAAAACTCCTGATTTCATATCTTCAGCCTTGACCTCATAACTGAGCTCCAGACTCAAGTATCCAACCACCTCCTTGACATCTCCACTTCAAAGTGTAACAAGCTTCTGAAAGCTAACACAGATAAAACAGAACTCTTGATTTTCCCGTGCAATTATTTTCTTCCTTCAGGCTCTCCTATCCCACCCCACCAAAAAAAATATGCCACACTTGGTCAAGCACAAAACCAAGTCCTCATTATTTCTCTTTTCCCTTCCTATCCCCTATATCCAACCTACCGGCATGTCCTGTTGGCCCAACCTCCAGAAACCATTTACTTTCTCTATTATTACTGCATCACTGTAGTAGGGTGATATTTTTTTTTAATCTGGACATCTGTGATAACCTTCATCTGGTCTCCTTACTCTCTTTCTTGCCTCCCTCCAATCCATATCCCACTAGAAGTAGCCAGATGATTTCTTTACAATAGAGATAAGGCAAAACCCCAACCTCATACCAAGGCCTACAAAATTGTATTATGCTTGACCTCTTCCTACTTTTCTGACCTCATTTAATACTACCTTCTCCTCATTGACTGTATTTGTGCCACACTGACCTTTCTGTTTCTTGAACATGATAAAATAATTCCTGATGTCCTCTGATCCTATAATTCAATATGATTTGAATATAAAACAGATGTCTCTAATATAAAGACAGCTGCCGATTTCTCTTCTTTCAGGTTTCAGTTCAAATCTCACCTCCAGACCTCTCACTTACCAAACCCACTGCCACCCAAGTTACTGCCAATCATGTTACCCTGTCTTGATAACTTCACAGAACTTAAAAGCATCTTAAATTCCCTTTCATGTTTTCCCTTTTTTATTGTCTTTCTGTACCCTCCAGAGAACTTACTTGTGTTATTCACTGCTCTAGCTCCGTGACCAAGAACATGGCTATCACATGTGAGGTATCTAATAAATATTTGATGATGAATGTTTGGAAATGCCAAGATGCACCAGACACACCAAAAGAAAACTATCTACTCCGCACTCTAGGTACAAAAGTGGCCTGAATGAAGACATGATTTTTTTGGCGCTCAACCCAGCTCAGTGAAAATGAATCATGGCTACAAAGACCATGTATTTCAGATTCTCTAAGACAAACTCAACCTCAAATACACAGTCTCAGTGTCGGTCTATTTCTTCCCTCCCAGTCAGGAATCCTGCCATCCCCCAAATCCTCCCTCCACACGGCCACCAGTGCAATCTTTATGAGACATAGATCTGAGCATGTCACTTCCTTTCTTATAACACTTTGATGCCTAACCACTCCACCAGTGCCTTCAAATGTAATTTAAACTCCCTGGCATAAAAGACTTCCATGATCTGATCCAAGACTTTCTCTCCAGATTCATCTTCTGCTATTCCCCTTCACCTATCCCTACAACTGTTATTCTCTGCACTACAAACACTCAAAAATGCTCATTGTTACCAGACTCTTCTTTGTATGGTTCTGAGCATTTGCATGCACTGTTTTCTCCACCTAGAGAAATGTCCTTTACTTCTTTTCTTCCTGATGAATATCCATTTATCATTCAAGGCTCAGATTAAGAATCACATTCTCAATTAATCCTTCCCTGATTTCCTCCTCCTCTCTCAACTGAACCTGATTTAACTACTCACTTTTTTTCATTTTTCATATATAGTCCATGAGAAGGACTCCATGACAATGGTTCTGATATTTGTAGAAAACTACAACACGCTATTAAAGTCTCTTCTTCAGTTACTTAAATTCTTCCATATGACACTGAGTTTAGTCTAGACCAATCTTATTACTCATCTGTGACCAGATTTGACTTTCTATTTAATTCCACTAAAGTCATATCCAGAACCAACTACTGTACTTTATACATGGTCTGAACAATAACTGCTTGAACATAAGCTCCATGTGGGCATGGGCAGTGTCTATCTCATGACTATGTATCCATCACTTACCTGACTTTGTGGAATCTCAATCAATATTAACTGATTCAATGAGTGAGAGTTATTGGACAGGCATGTGTGATGAATGAGATAAGTTAATGGATGCATTAAAAGTATAGTGAAATTATTATTTCCTTTCCTCCAGATAGTACAATGTGCTCCAGTGAATGCACTCTTGGGTTATACTTGATTTGAAGTATCCACATAACACAGAAGACTGGATTTGTATTAATAGTCACTTGAAATTTCTAATTCTTTTTCGCCTATGAATTTTAAGTCCCCATCTCATGTTAGAGTACTTGGAATATTGGCCCAAATTTTATAGCTTAACACTTTTGACTATTAAGTTTAGTCTCGTTAGATTCACTCTACCATTCTAGATCTAAATCATTTTAACTTATTCACTGTTAACTAATATTTTGTACCAGCCTAACAATTGATGTGAATGTACTTATCATGACATGCCTGGGCAAGTAATAGGCTGCACCTAACTTTGACACCAGTACTCTCTCACAAACATTTGTTTAGCCCCTTTAGGTATGAAGTTCATTCTATTTGGTAGAAATGGAAAGAAAATTGCCATTGCACTTCAGAGCACACAACTCATTTATTAACACAATAATATCTACCAAAAGCTGTGGCTATCTGAGGGCCTGACTTTTCCTTAGAGCCTTATTTTTCCCATAATATTAATAACATTTTATTAAATCAAAAATATAAATATCACCTGATGAAGAATCTGTAACATTTATAAAATTAATTTTATCATTTAAAATATTAAAGACTTTTTAAAATTTTAACCACTTAAGCTTAAACTGTTCTCATAGGTTTTGACAATTTTCAGTTAACTATATAATTTTTTAAATGCTTTTATGATTTGAATAAATTTCTTTTTTCCAGAACAGACAGAATAGACACTTTATCTATCCAAAGTATCTTGCCAGCCATTGTCAACTTTGCCCTGAGTCCACATCAACTGGAGTTCTTGCTTTGCTAGTTGATGCAAAGGAATATGCTAGGATTGGCTTATACCAGTTCTAGGAAGCAGATTGGGAGCATCTCTTCCCAACTCTACATTCAGTGATATCTTGTTGGTATCTTAAAATTGGCCCCCTTAGGAACAATTTACCTAATGAAAATTGAGGACAAGTTCTGAGCTTTCAGTAACACAAGTACACCACTGTGCTTTGTCTTTCCTGACCACAGGGTTCCCTAAGAAAATATTCCTTGACACTATTTTTCCCCTATACCTTCTGTTTATTCTTTCTTCCTAATCTTTTAAAATGAAAATAAGAGCAGAAAATGTCTTAGCCTTTGGTACAAAGATCAAAAGCATTCATCATATTACTTAAAATATACCCTTGCCAGTCATGACAGACACCTCATATAATAACAGCAGATGAAATAAGATAGAGAATGTATCTTGCTGTTAGATAAAAGTCCTAGGTGGCATGAAAGCACTCATTTACAAAGTCAAGAGCAGCCCAGGCACTTAGTATTTTCTACTCCACCATCCCTCAAGCAATCTACAAGAAAGTCCAAGTAACTCATGTTGCAGCCAGCAGGAAGATGAAGAGATGGAGGGGAGGGCATTCTACCTCCCTTGAAAGATGGGACCTGGAAATACAACTCCCTTCTGCTCCCATATCACTGCCAAGGCCAGATGACTACGTGAGAAATGGACATTGGACAGCAATGAGCAGTATCGACCATAGGCTTATTGTTTTTCAAACCCTGTTTCAAGTATTTGAAAGCTAGCAAATGCAAATGATAAAAATTCCAAAAAGTACAAGAGTCTACAGTGCAAAGCAAGTCTCTCTTTAGCCACGGTCCTCTAGTTTCCCAGCTCCTCTACCCAGAGACAACCAGTTTCTCCCATCTTTACAAAAATAGTCTAGGCATCAAATACAACTTAAAGCATTTTCTTTGCTATGGGCCTTTCCATTTTTCTATCAATCTCAACTGATTCTGGGCTTTTCTCTATTAAAATTGCTTTCATGGATTCCTGCTGCTCCTCTGGGCCAGCATTGGCTGTATGGCATTCCTTCTGTCATCACCTAGTCACCCTTTCCCTCCCTCATGCAATTTTATGGCTTATATAGTTTATGAGTAACTTAAAATAGTTCACTGAACCCATATGAATCAACCAGGTTGAGCCCACTTAATATCAAGCTCTTATAAAGCAGGGTGAGGGGCTAATTTACGATGACTACATGAGGACAGTGGAGGATGTGACACTGATTCTTATCCTCCCCATTTCCCCACCTCTCATTCCAAAACAAAATGAGCATTTTGTCCCTCTAGAGAGCTGCTAGTTCTATTTTAAAACAAGTTAGAAAAATTGCTTTGGACATCAACATAATATCCAAACATGATGGATATGGAATCTGAATACAGCCCTCCTCATAATTATGTATTAATAATATTCTTTGAGTGTTCCCTGCCTCATCCTGACCCTGTGCATTAGAGCAGGCCAGATCCCACCAGAACGTTTCCCCCAGGGCTGTTGTCTGAGAAATGGGAGGAGACAAATATTGGCTCATTTATTCCTCAGGTAAACTCAGAGCAGTAGTAGCTCAATAATGGCTGGTGTATCTGCTTTGGCTTATTTAGGGAGACAAAGTTAATCAAGCACTGGAAATCAAAATGTTTTTATGGCTACACAGTGTTGGTCAGCACCAAGTTATCTTTGAACTCCATTTACCTGAAATACATATTTTACATCAAAATGTTATCTATTTTACTTCTTTTTCAAAGTTGAATTGATCAAAACATACATTATTTGTCCCACCTTCAACCTCTGTGGAAAGCAATATGAAGATACCTTAAAGCAATACAAGTGGATCTACCATCTGATCCAGCAATCCCATTACTGGGCATCTACCCAAAAGAACAAAAGACACTCTATAAAAAAGACACCTGCACTCCAATGTTTATAGCAGCACAATTCACAATTGCAAAGTTGTGGAAACAGCCCAAGTGCTCATCAATACGTGAGTGGATTAATAAAATGTGGTATATATATATATATATATATATATATACCATAGAGTACTATTCAGCTGTAAGAAACAATGGTGATATAGCACCTCTTGTATTTTCCTGGATAGAGCTGAAACCCATTCTACTAAGTGAAGTATCCCAAGAATGGATAAACAAATACCACATGTACTCACCAGCAAATTGGTTTCACGATCAACACATAAGTGGACATATAGGAATAACATTTATCGAGTGTTGGGCAGATGGGAGCGGGGAGCAGGGGATGGGTATATACATACATAATGAGTGTGATGCGCACCATCTGGGGGATGGACATACTTGAAGCTCTGACTCCGGGAGGAAAGGAAGGGAAAGGCAACACACGTAACTTAAACATTTGTACCCCCATAATATGCTGAAAAAAAATTAATAAAATTCAATAAAGGAATAAAGGAAAGAACAAAGATCATGAATACATGGGCCACAGAAAAATATATACAAATGGTTTATAAATATATGAAAGATGCTTAACTTCACAATTAAAAATGTATAAATTAAAATAACAATAAAATTTTAGTGACATAACACTAAAAAATAAATTTTTTTAAAAAAATACATTATTTGTTGCAAAATTCCTGTATGCAGTGGTAGGAATCCAATTTTAACAGCTTCATCTTGCTGATGATTTGTCTCTAATTTCTAAACTCTACTTTTCCTAAATCTATGATCCTCAGTCCCCATGTCCTAGAAACATGTTAGCATGTTTCTAACATTTCTAATTATACACAGTTTTTGGTACATAGCAGGGAGGAACTTAATAAATAGTTTTTCAAACTATTCCTCTCATTTGATCAGAATTAGATTGAGAATAGTGATCTCATTATCAGTTTTTTAGAAAGATCATTTTATTGAATAAGGTAAATAAAAAACGATCAGATGTTCTGTTTGTGGCTGAATGAGACTTCCAAACAATATACCAACCATTGCAGTCTCCCATCACTATGATAGCCAGTCTCTGTGATAGTTCTGTAATTAAATCTGAAATGTTTGGCCAAAGAATCTATAGTATGCCCAACAGAAATATCATTTCCATTCTTCTCTTCTTTTACCTTCACTCAGATATTCCATAATGAGGTTTGATCCTTGGACTTACGAGTTACTGGCAAATGTGAATCTCCCTTCTGCTAGATACCTTTCTACCATATTGGCATGGCATCTACAACACATCCTATCAATCTCATGATACCTACAAAATTTGGTGTTGAAATCTCAAAATCATCTCCCCACTGATAAACAATTGAATTGCAAATTAATATCATAAACCAATTTTCCAGTTGTTTTATCCTGTGTGTAACAGGAATGTCCCTTTATGATGTTTTCTTTATTTCTATACCTGAAACAAACCTCCTTATTATTTGGCTGCACGACTTTATCAAGATGTTGTTCTACAGTTTCTTTTTCCATCTAAATCCCTTGAGTTTATCTAATTTGTTGACTTTTAACAGGATCATGAATCAAATAAGTGTTTATGGACAGAAGAGCATGGGGTGTGGGAGTCCCATTCATGGAGTAAGCCCTGGGGATGTAAAGCTGTTCAGGGCCCAGGGAACAGTGCAAACTTTAAAAGGAGAAGAATATCATTGAAGTGGGTTTTGAAGGACGTATGATGAGTCACTAAGTGCTATTGTTTGTTCTTCGCATTTTAACTTTAGTGGGGCCCGTGGAACACATCATTCAAGAATGATCCTGTAACAGAGAGCTGCCAAATATCAGGTTCAGTCATTTCACCAATACCATGTGAATTTCTAGATAATTAATTTTTCTGGGCATCCCAAATATAATTTTTACTTGCTCAAACTTTTGCCAGTTTCTAAATGCCAATTTCTACATTGTATTTAAATGCACAATTATCAAGTGTTTCATCTCTGACCATCACTGTGTATCCTGCAAGATACAATCTTTAGAAAGCAGAACCCAGTGGAGCTTGCCCTCTGCCAGGGAATCAATCCACTCAATATTCTATATAATGCTGCTCACTTTTTAATTTTAAAAATTTTTTTTATTTCAGCATATTATGAGGGTACAAATGTTTAGGTTACATATATTACCTTTGCCCTGCCTGACTTAGAGCTTCAAGTGTATCCCAGACGGTACACACAGCACTCATTAGGTGTGAATATCACTTTTTAAAATATTTTATAAAATATTTTTTTAAAAAACCAACACCTCCTCCCAAAAAAGGAATGTTTTGAGAAGAAATCACTCCATCGGTTTGTTTTGCAATTAAATGAGATAATGCATAGAAAGGGATTCTGCAAAGTAGGGTATATTGTGTGCCCTCGATAAATGTTTACGATCAACATGAGCTATATATGTCGTGTCCTATATACATTAAATTTAAAAAGAATATCAAACAACATATACTAAATTAGATAAGAAACATAAGAACATGGAAATGACTATATGTGAAAGCTATCGATAAAATATCACCATTCTGAAAGCCAGAAGGAGGCCATCTTTTCTCCATTTTCCACATTGCCTGACTTTCAGGACACTACAGTATCAAAATTGAGAAACATACTTCCTCATTGGGGAGTTCATGATAAATTCAGTTTATAAAATAAAATCAAAAGAATTCTAGAGAAGTTCTTCCTGGGATATGTTTCATTTTTTTAAAAGGAAGAAATGATTTTAGCTCTCACCCCAGCATCTTGAGAATGAGCTAGTATGTTATTAAGATACCTGTCAAAAACAGTTCAGTTAGCAGGAGCAGAGCTGTGGAATGTATCCTCAGGGAACTTTTGAACCAATGCCATTAATGTAATATTACAAAACAGGAAACAAAATAGACAACACAACCCCATTATTAGTTATAGAGTGAGACCTGGAAATTTCAGGCTGTATGATTCTTCAAGGTAGCAGTCCCCAACCTTTTTGGCACCAGAAACCAGTTTCATGAAAGATAATTTTTCTGCAGACCCAGGGTGGGAGAGGATTTCAGGATGATTCAAGCACATTACATTTATTGTGCACTTCATTTCTATTATTATTATACTGTCACTTGCCACTCACTGATAGGGTTTTGATACGAGTCTGCAAGCAATTGATTTCCTATGCTCTCTGTGCAGTCAAACCTCTCTGCTAATGACAATCTGTATTTGCAGCCACTCCCCAGTGCTAACATCACCACTTCAGTGCCACCTCAGATCATCAGGCATTAGATTCTCCTAAGGAAGACACAGTCTAGATCCCTCACATGCTCAGTCTACAGTAGGGTTTGCACTTCTATGAGAATCTAAGGCCACCACTGATCTGACAGGAGGCGGAGCTCAGGCTGTGATGCCAGCGATGGGGAGCAGCTGTAAATACAGATGAAGCTTTGCTTGCTCACCTGCCACTCACCTCCTGCTGTGCAGCCCAGTTCCTAACAGGCTATGGACTGGTACTGGTCCCCAGCCTGGGAATTGGAAACCACACCTTCAAGGGATGACTCACGGTACCTGAAATAACAAATGATCCATGAGATAGGAATGTGGCCAGGGAAAAAAACAAAAATAAAAAAAGCAGAGAGACAAAGAGAATCTGCTTCTCAGACACTAAAAAAACAAAAAGAAGACAAAGAAAATCCATTTTTGTTTCCAAGGGTAAGCAATAGACATGTGAGAATGGACTCTTTGATCTCAGCTATGTCCCAGTTCTCAGCAGAGCCTGAAGAGCTGTTGTCTGACAATGCCATTCCTAGCCTATTGGTTCTCACCACGAGACAGGCTTTCATAGCAAAAGGGAAGCAGGGCAGTTAGAAGCAGGGCTTTTAAAGGCAGGACAGGGATCCCACGAACGTATCAGGAGAAGTACCATGACATTTCAGAAGGCCAAAGCACTGCAGTCCCTAGCAGCTCTCTAATTTGTCCTCCATCCATCTAATAGCATACAATTGGCCTCCTCTCCCTTGGACCACTCCCCCCAGTATCAGAGCCCAGGCATCTGAGGAAAGACTTTGGCCCAGTGCTTCCTCATATTTTCAGGTCCTCTTTGATTTCCATTCTTTGGCTTCAAAATCAGTAAAAATTGACAAAATGGAATCATTTCTGCTTGGCACAGGGCTTGGCAACCAGATAACACCGATTAAAAAAAAAGAAGAAGAAAAAAAACCCACATTTACTCTCCCCCACATCCATCGGCATGCAAAGTTCCAAGATGGAAATTTGTCTCTCCTGCAGTTTTATGACACTTCTACTGCCTGATTATCCCACTTTATGGCAATTTGCATCGTTATGGGCCTGCGGCAAATGAAACAAATTGCCATAAAATGTTGGGAAAATCCTAAATCATGGCTCTGTCTGGCCTGCTGAATGATGACACTGGGGTTGAATTCAGATGGCTCGGTTCATTTTGCTACAAACAGTCATGCCAGCCTTAATGGGTGCCACTGGCTCGCGCATCAGGCTGCGTGGTGACTACTAAATGAGGCAAACTAATAGAATTTTTTTCCGATGCACTAAGCAAGTCTTCAGTAAAGAAAAACACATTGATTCTGAAGTTGTTTACTACCAACTAAATAGAACCCCTATAGCTTTTCCCATGCAGCCCACATTAGAGCTAAATTAACAGCCCTCATATGTATCCATTCTACTGGTACCAGACAAAAGTGCTTACATCATTAGGAATGTAAGTTGCCTCAGTCTAAATCATGATACAGAAGATTGTCTTTCTCATTTAACTGCCTAGCTATCAAAAGTTGTAATATCAGGCATAGACAAGCCTTTAAAGGAAAAATAAATGCACGGAAAGGTCATAAATAATTGCTGCATTTTAATTCAGTGGTGATGTGTTAGCTTTAAAATAAAGGAAGAGGAGCCTGATGGCTAGACATGCAAAAATGGGAGAGATCCAGGAAGAGTGACAAATTTGATGAGTGTTATGATCCTTGGTAATCACAACATTTTTTGTCAACCCTTCCTATGAGTAAATTTATGAGAGGAGAATTTTCATAGTAAGAAACCCTCTTGGTTCACAACACAGAAGATTCATTTGAACAATGTGGCTGAAATCAAAGCAATGAATTATATTTTTCATAATCTTTTGTATGTCACATCCTACTAACTTCTATGTCATCCTCAATATCCTGACCCAAGACACTAGGAGAGGACATTTAGCTCTTCTTACTCACAGAGGCAACTCTTCCAGCACCACCGCTTCCTCCCTCATCTCCACTACGGAGGTTTCCAGTGTCATGTAAAACAAATGGTGGAGAATGCCAAGATATGAAGAGACCCTGAAGGAAGCTAAGAGTCCTGGGTATGGGATTCAAATTGCGATGAACACACTGCATCAAGAAATTTTTTTCCACACAATTGTAAATACTCTAGAAAGCAAGGCGCTTTTATGGAGACTGGTTTGACATTACATAAAACATTTTTCATGTAATATTTGACTAAAAGAAAGTAATTAAATTAACAATTATCCTTTATTGAGAATTTAGTATGTGTCAAGCACTGCACTGACAGTTTTAAATGATTATTTGATCATTTCAACCACTTATAGGTGAGTAACCTATTTTTAGAGAGGCTGAACTACTTCCTCAAGGATGGATGTAGTAAGAGGCAGAACTAGAATCTGAAGAAAGATCTAGTCTCATCATGAATTGCATGGTCTCCGTCACAATGTCACACAGTGCATTGTAAAAATCAATTTTTCTGCTAACTTAACATGATTATTAGTTAGACAATAAACTTCAAAAGAATAAAAGATCCTCAAATAATTTTAACAAGCATCACACATTTGGCTTCTCCTGGATGATTTTTATAACTCATTAGTGTAGCCATTTCTTCTTCTAACTCATTTATCCTTTTCTATTTCATTGTCATTTGCTATACAAAGTATCAAATTCTTTCAATAGAGAATGAAAATCTTTTGACTCTGGACTTCACTTTTCTTCTTGAACTTGCTCATTTCTAAGGTCACAGAAGCTGCACCTGGTAAGCCAAGCATGTAACACTAAACAATTAAAGTTCTTGTATTTGCTGTTTACAGCAGTTTGCATTGATGTTAGATGAGTGACAAATGAATGTGCATATTTCAAGACTATACATATTTATTCTGATGTTCACTGAACTTTCACATATGTTATCATTTTGGTTTCTGAAGTAGGAAGCATAAAACCATTTCTAAAAATCTACATTGTCTTGAACCACAGGTCTTGATTTGCAGTTTCTAAAGCACCTGTTAAGTTTATGAATCTGTATATTGCACTTAGATTTTGAAGCATCCCTTGGCATATATTATATATTCAATCTCTTGTCTGAAAGAAGCATCAATAAGCTAAAGTTCTGTAGTACCAACTAAGTTTGGGTTTGATTTTAAACCAATGGCTTGGTAGCTTTGGGACCCACCTGCATTGTTCAGTTCTAGTTTCCATCAATACAAACACATGGCAATTTCTCAAGAAATGTTCGTGTGCCTGTGTGCTGTTGATATGGCTCATGGGAACGGGACAAGCCACAGGTTTTCATTCCTCCTGTCAACTCTCCAAAATGCATACTGCAAATGCAAACTTATTGATCTCTTTTATAAGAAGTAACCCAAATTCTTTTGTGGTTCAAATATCTCTATTCAGGTATCCATTTTAAGAAATAAGATGCAAAACTCATTTAACTTCTTTTGTATGTTTGAGGCAACATTAATAGATTAACCTGCAGAAATAATAGCCACATCATGATGTGAGACTACCAATAATAATGTAAAAGTTGTCTTATCTTTAGTTTTAGAACTTGACCTACTGCTTAGTCTAGACTGTAAGCAATCTCTAATTTCTAATAGGTTTTATCTACAAAAACTCTAGTTAAAATTTTCTAAGAATCCAGTCCATCAACCAGTTGTGTTAGAACTTTCTTGTGAGTCAAAAAGAACCATTATGGGGTTAAGAGTGCAGATTTGAATCTCTGCTTCAAAATTGTAATCCTTAATAATGTGACCTTGAGCAAGTTACTTAAACATTTTCACATAAATTTCTTTATTTTTTTTAATTTCAAAATATTAAGGGGGTACAAAAATTTTGTCATATGGGTACACTCTATAATGCTGAAGTGAGGTTTTTCAATGTGTCCACTACCAGGATAGTGTTTATTGTACCCAGTAGGTAAGTTTTTATCCCCCACCCCCTTTCCACCCTCCCCTCTTCTTAGTTTACAATGTCCTTTGCATCTTTTTGTTTCCATGTGTACCCATCATTTAGCTCCCACGTATTAGTGAAAAGATATGTTGTTTGATTTTCCATTCCAGAGATACTTCACTTAGGATAATGGTCTCCAGTTCCATCCAAGTTGCTGCAAATGACATTATTTCATTCCATTTTATGGCTGAGTACTACTCTATAGTACACATATACCACATTCTCTTTATCCACTTATGTATTTATAGGCACTTAGGTTGATTTCATATCTACGCAATTGTGAATTGTGTTGTGATAAACATTCAGATGCAGGGGTCTTTTTGATAAAACGATTTCTTTTCTTTTGGGTAGCTACCTAAAAGTGGGATTGCTGGATCAAATGGTAGGTCCACATTTACCTTTTTGAGGAATCTCCACACTGTTTTCCAAAGAGGTTGTACTAATTTGTAGTCCCACCAACAGCGTATAAGCATATATTTTTGTCTGCATCCATGCCAGCATCTGTTGTTTTTTTGACATTTTAATAATGGCCATTCTGACAAGGGTAAGTTAGTATCTCATTATGGTTTTAATTTGCATTTCCCTGATGATTAGTGGTATTGAATATTTTTTCATATAATTTCTGGCCATTGTCTATCTTCTTTTGAAAAAATTCTGTTCATGTCTTTTGCCCATTTTTGATGGGCTCGTTTGTTTTTTCTTGCTGTTTTGTTTGAGTTCTTTGTCAATTCTGGAGATTAGTCCTTTGACAGATGTATGGTCTGAGAATATTTTCTTTGATTCTCTAGGTTGCCTGTTTACTCTGTTAATTGTTTCCTTTGCTGTATAGAAGCTTTTTAATTTAATTAAGTCTCATTTATTATTTTGTTGCTGCTGCATTTGTCTTTTGGGGTCTTAGTCATAAATTCTTTGCCTAAGCCTGTCTAGAAGAGTTTTTTCTACATTTTCCTCTAGAATTTTTAAGTCTTTATATTTGAGTCTTTAATCCATCTTAAATTAATTTTTGTGTGTGGCAAGAGATATGGGTCCTGCTTCATTCTTCTGCATGTGGCTATCCAATTTTCCCAGCACCATATATTGAATAGGGTGTCTTTTCCCCAGTATATGTTTTTGCCTGCTTTGTCAAAGATCAGTTGGCCATAGCTGTATGGTTTTATTTCTGGGTTCTCTATTCTGTTCCATTGGTGTATGGCTCTACTTTTATACTAGTACCATGCTGTTTCGGTTACCACAGCTTTGTAGTATAATTTGAAGTCAGATAATGTGATGCCTCCAGATTTGTTCTTTTTGCTTAAGATTGCTTCAGCTATTCAAGCTCTTTTTTGGTTTCAAATGAAGGTTAGGATTGTTTCTTGTAGATCAGTGAAGTAAGATGTTGATATTTTGATGGAAATTGTGTTGATCTGTAAATCACTTTGGGCAGAATGGACATTTTAATGATGTTGATCCTACCAATCCATGAGCATGGACTGTTTTCCATTTGTTTGTGTCATCTATGATTTCTTTCATCAGTGTTTTTTAGTTCTCCCTGTAGAGATCTTTTACCTCCCTGGTTAAGTATATTCCTAAGTATTTCATTTTCTCCATAGCTATTTTAAATGGTGTTGAGTCTTTGATTTGACTCTCAGCTTGATTGTTTTTATTATATAGAAATGTGACTGATTTGTGTACATTGACTTTGTAATGTAAGACTTTGCTGAATTTATTTATCAGTTCTAGGACTCTTTTGGTGGAGTTTTAGAGTTTTCTAGGTATAGAATCTGTCTACAGTCATACCACCCTGAATATGCCTAATCACGTCTGATCTCAGAAGCTAAGCAGAGTCGGGCCCAGTTAGTACTGGGAAGGGAGAATCATATTGTTGGCAAACAGAGATAGTTTGACCTCCCCTTTCTCAATTAGGATGCCCTGTATTTCTTCCTTTTGACTGATTGTTCTGGCTAGGACTTCTAGTACTATGTTGACTGGAAGTGGTGACAGTGATCATACTTGTCTTGTTCCAATTCTTAGTGGTAATGCTTTCAACATTTCCCCATTCAGTATGAAGTTGGCTCTGAATTTGTCATATGTGTCTTCTATAATTTCGATGTATGTTCCTTCTATGCCTAGTTTATTGAGGGTTTTCAACATGAAAGTGTGCTAGATTTTATTGAATGCTGCTTTCACATCTATTGAGATAATCATATGTTCTTTGTTTTTGCTTCTATTTATGTGGTGAGTCACATTTATTGATGCATGTATGTTGAACCATCCTTGCATCCCTGCATGGAAATCCACTTGATCATGGTAGATTATCTTTTTGATGTACTGCTGAATTTGGTTTGCTAGTATTTTATTGTGGATTTTTGCATCAATGTACATAAGGGATATTAGTCTGTAGTTTTCTTTTTTTGTTGTGCCCTTTCCTTGCTTTGATATCAAGGTGATACTGACTTCATAGAATGAGTTAGGGAGGATTCCCTCCTTCTTGCAGTTATGGAATACTTTCTGTAGTATGAGTACCAGTTCTTCTCTGTAGGTATAATAAAATTTGGCTGTGAATCCATCTGGGCCACAGCTTTTCTTTTTGGGAGATTTTTAATTACTGCTTCAATCTTGCTAGCAATTATTGGTCTGTTCAGCATTTCTATTTCTTCCTGAGTCAGGCTTGGAAAGTATGTATTTCCAGGAATTTATTCATTCCTTCTAGGTTTTCTACTTCATGTGTATACTGATTTTTGTAGTGTTCATGGATTATATTTTGTATTTCTGTGCTATCAGTTGTAATATCTCATTTGTTCATTTCTTGTTGAGGTTATTTGAGTACTTTCTCTTCTATTTCTGGTTATATGGCTAGTGATCAATCAAGTTTGTTTATCTTTTGAAAGGAACCAACTTTTTGTTTTATAGCTCCTTTGGTGGGGGGTTCCATTTCATTTAGCTCTGCTCTCAGCTTTGTTATTTCTTTTTATCTGCTGGCTTTGAATTTGGTTTATTCATCTTTTTCTAGTTCCTTGAGATGTGACATCAGATTGGTAATTTGTGATCTTTCTGGGTTTTTCAATGTAAGAATTTAAGGCTATGAATTTCCCTCTTAGCACTGCCTTTTCCATATCCTGTAGATTTTTGAAAGCTTGTGTCTTCTTTGTCATTCAGTTCAAAGAATCTTTTGATTTCTATCTTAATTTCATCATTGACCCAAGAATCATTCATCAGCAGTTTGTTTAATTTCCATGACTTTGTGTGGATTTGAGAGTTCTCTTGGAATTAATTTCTAGTTTTATTCCACTGTGGTCTGAGAAGATACATGGTAGGGTTTTGATTTTTCTGATTTTGCTGAGACTTGCTTTTTAGCCTAAGATACAATCAATCTTGTAAAATGTCTCATGTCCTGATGAGAAGAATGTATATTCTGTAGGTTTGGGGTAGAGTGTTCTGTAAATGTCTGTTAGGTTCATTTGTTCTAGAGTTCCATTTAAGTCCAGTATTTCTTTGTTGATTTTTTGCTTCAGTGATCTGTCCGGTTTTGTCAGTGGAGTGTTGAAGTTCTTGGCTGTTACAATGCTACTGTTTATTTCTTTGCTTAGACCTAGTAGAATTTGCTTTATGAATCTGGGAGCTTCTGTGTTAGGCACATATATATTTAGGATTGTTATGTCTTCCTGCTGAATTGCCCTGTTTGTCATTACATAATGACCGTCTTTGTCTTTTATTTTATCATTGTTGATTTAAAGTCAATTTCACCTGATATGAGAATAATTACACCAGCTCTCTGCCATCCATATTCTGAATTTCATTTCTGACATTTTGACAATTTGTTTTTGTTTGGGGCCCTTTGCTGTAGGGGTGTCACACTTGCTTGTTTTTCATGTTGCCAGAGTTCTTTTGCTTGTTTCTTTTAATCTGAAACCTCTTTTTTCAGTTCAGAACAAATAGCTTTGCAATGCTCCTGTTCTCCTTTACTGGGAACACTCTCATTTAGTAAGAATAAGGAGAGGTCCCTAGATGAAGCTTTTGTGTCCTATTCCAGAAAACTTATCAAGTATGAGAAGGGTGGATGCACTGCAATCTTTTAATGTAGCTGTTCTATGTTGTCCCATTCCCTTTGGTTGTCACAGCCTGAACTGGTGTTGGAGGATCTTTGTATGGAGTGGTGGGTTGGTCCCTAGGCCACTGTTGGCAGCTCAGGCAAGGGGTTGGGTGAATCCCTCTCCACAGAGGCAGGCATTACAGGAGATTGCTTTGCCCAGGTATCCCTGCAGTGAAGGCAGTGGCTACACTGGGGCACAGCTTGTGGCTAGTGGTTCCATGGTGGATGGCTGGACTTCAGGCATGGCATCACATGGTGCCTCAGGGGCATGGCCTGCAGGCTGGTATACAGAGCCAAGGGGTATAGCCTGCAGCATGAAGTGTGGGTCTGTTTTGGTGTGGCCCACCGGTCAGTATATAGGGCTTTGGGGCATGGCCTGCCTCATAGTGGACAGATCCACGAGGGCATGGACCTCTGTGTGGTGTGTGGGGATGGGGGGCTTGTTCCAGTTGTTGGTGCATGGGTCCATGGGGGTTGAGCTTCTGGATAGCTGGGGCCATCTCCTAACACAGGTCCTGCTGGAGCTGCTACTGTGGGACAGCTCAAGTGGCATTGATGCCCACTCTATTCAAATGCACTGGTGGGGGTGGGCACCCAACTCCCAGTCATGAGCATGTGAGTGAGTCTGCTCTTCTTGCTCCCTCCCTGGCCTGGTAAGGGGTGATGCAGATCTCTGTTCAGTTGGGGAGCTCTGTACCTGAGAGCTCAGAGTAATCACAGCTGTGGCAACCTGGGAACCAAGGCCAGAAAGTCCCTGCTGAGCTTGCTTTTCAGTGCAATTTTACGGTCTCCAAGCAATTCCCTGATTAGCACGGAGGCACGCTGGGATGAGGAGGGGTGCTCACAGCTCAAGTTGCAGTGTCCATGTGGAGAGTGTGGAGCCCTGGGGTTCTCTCCTTTATGCATTCCCCATGTGTAGGGGTCTCCCCCAGGTACCTTCTGATCTTAGCAAGTGGGTTTTTTCATCCCCATCTCCTTCACTCTGAGCATCTCTTGTCCCTTCTCTGATGATTTACAATGCTGTCTCCAAGAGTCCATCCATGCCACTCCTTGAGGGCAGCATATATGGGCTTCTTCTAGTCTGCCATCTGGCCTAATCTCCACATAAGTTTCTTTATATGTGAGATGGGAACCTTAACATCCCTTACCTTACAGGATTGCTGTGGAGGTTAGGCAAACAGTGTATGGCTGGTAGACACATCTTACTGTCCAATAAAGCTTGTGCTGTCCCTTAGTAAAATGTTGTCAGTGAGAAGCAATTTCCTAGGCTGGAATTACATTTACCAGCCCCTCCTTGCATCCAGGGCTGCCATGTTACCATGTTTCACCAGTGAAATGTGAGCAGAAATGATGTGTTTCTCTTCCAGGTCAGAACTCGTAAGAACCAGCATACTTTGCTCCTGGCTTCTACTAGCTGAAGGCAAAGGATGCCAATGTCCTGTGGGAAGGTGTCCTCATGTGATGAAAGAGCCTGGGTCTCTGAGTCACTATGAGAAGGAAAGTCACCCATGAACCAGGAGGACCCATGAACTAAGAAAAACTTGTGAGAAACCACTAACATTTTGAGCTGTATTTGTTGTAGCAGCCAATGTTATCCTAACTATTAATAATTCAACTTGTCAAGAGCTTAACATAGAGCTTGGCATGTAGTAAGTCTGATAATTTTTGTATGCCTTTCAGCATAATCTAAACAGTGGGACTAGATCTAGGATGTTAAATTTCCATGTGACTCCAACATTGACTCACATATGGGTCAACCATCTTCACTAAACATTTATTGAGCACCTACTATAGTCTAGGCACAGTTCTGGCTTCTATATATATAGTGGTGTCCAAGACAAGCACATTCCTACCTTCATTGGAGCTTTTATACTAGTCTGGCAGTATAAAATATACTATATGCTATATAAATATACTATATACACTATAGTATATATACTATACAATATACTATGCAAATAAATAAGATGATTCCAGATGGATTATGATAGAGAATGGCTTGAGAGTGGTAGAGACAATTTTAGGTAGAAGTTTTAGAGAAGTTTTTCTGAAGATGAAAAACAATGTTAATAGCTAATGCTGTGCTTGGCTAAGCTGGACCCTACATTTTCCAGAATTCCCTTCCTTGCATAGTGTGGATGAACATGGGACACAAGAGATATGTTACACAGATTGGAAGACAGAAGTGAAGCAGCCATACTCTCTTTGTACTCAGAAGGGCAGTGCAGGACACAAGGCACTGTTACAGCCCACACACTTTGTTGCTGATTGCTGCCTCACTTTGCTGGCATGACCCATGCAACTGCTTCAGCTCCCAGCTCTTCCATTTCTCCAGCTCTTGCTTCAAGTGCATGTTTGGCTCTGAAATGAGGGTGCCAGCTTCTCCTACAGGACACTCACATCATTGAAGCGGAAGGCTTGGAGGAAGGGAGACACCAATCTGAGTTCTAGCTCACCCTTGTGGGTTCCCCTTTGTCTTTGCTCTTCCCCACTTCACACTCATTCTTTCCTTGCTGATCAGTGTGATATAGGTCCAACATCAGACACAGAAGCAGCAGCTTCTACAAATTGCATAAGGTCAATCCCCTTTAACAAACCCTATATTCTTATCATTTCCAAAGTTCTATTTCTACCATCAAACTGTGAGAATTATACAAACACGTTGCATCCTCTGTATGAAAAAAATGCATATTTCTAAGGGCTTTATATGATGATCTTATTTAATCCTCATAGAAACTATGGAACATATACTATTATAATCCTCATTACAGATAAAGAAAATAGGTTCATCAAGAACAAGCACCTGCCCCATATCATAGTGCTAGTGAGTGCTGAAGCTGAGATTCAAACCCTGGGAATGCGATAAGAGAGAGAGTTCCAACAGTTAAATGCTGTGCTTCCACCCCCAATTATACTCTTTAGGGTTGATCTGTAAGGTTTAGAAGTTTACTAAGTGCTCTTTTCAGGAGGGATTAAGCTCAGAAGTCATCTCTGGACTCATAGCTGAGAACATACAATTGCTCAGGAATTAGAATTTGAGAGATGGAAAGAAAATTAAAATTCATTGAGCCCAATTATATATGAAAGAAATCTCAGAGAAGTGATTGTGCAAGTTGAACAGTCCCTTGATTAGGAGCTTTTGCCTAAACTCTGCGGCTTTCTGCCATGCCACACTCTTGATGGCAGTAAGCTTAGCTCCACCCGCATAAGGCAATGATGGAAGGGTCTAGGAAACACCATGAATCATCTTGTGAACCAGAATTAGTACTTAAGATTTGTTTATGTGTATGTGACTATCTCTCTGGTATCCTTTGGCCCAAGGTAAAATAACTCTATTTCCCTATTTGGGTGCTGCAAGGGCCCTTTCTGGTGTTAATTCAAGTCTTTCTCAACACTTAAACTGGAAGTACTATTAGGAAAATACTTTCCAATAATTCTGCTAATAGTTTCCAGCAAACTTAAACCTGGAGCAGCATTCGAATGAATTTATCTGAAGTGGGCTTCTGCAGGAATCAATAAGTCATTCTGATTCATTCTCAGTTTTTAAAGGAAAGTATTTATTTTCTAAGGATGAGACTGAACAGAAATGGGAATCACTTGTAGGGGGGGAAGACTAGCTTGCAAACCAAGATTACCTCATTTTCCCTTATTACACTTAAAGGATTAATCTATGGGAATTTTGGAATTTAATGCTACAGATCTCTTTTTGGGATCTCTCCAAAATCTTATAGAAGCACTAAATATTTCCATGGGGTTCTAACAATTTGCACCATATTGAGGTTAAAATTTTGCCTGGAAAAAAAAAAACCTTTTGAAAGACTAGCTGGTTGAAAACTAGACCATGCTTCATCTGCCAATATAAAAATACATCAAAATGTGTCCAGAAAAAAAATCAATTATCTTATTTTACCAGTGAAGTTAAATAACAAAAATATAAGTTTTATCATTTTAAGGAGATGTAGGAAGTTATTACTGGTACCAAATCTATGATTTTTCAATAATGAACAATTTTTTTTACAACAATGAAAGGGGTTACATAAGTAAGAATTCTCCTGAGGAATTCAAATTAAGAATAAACCCCCAAAGCTCAGAGGTCTCTGTGAGACCATGTCTATTCATTTTTATCTAAGGGAGATCTCAGTGCAATTGGAATGGATTTGTGTCTCCTGACTTGGAAGACATGACCATTAAAACTTCAGAACATATCACTAGGAATTTAAAAATGTAAACAGAATTAACCAGGATTGAATTAATAGGATTGAAATGGCATTTAATTTTCCTTCCTTCAATGGGTAGTTATAAAAAATGTGAAACCTGAGGCTCCTAGGAGTCGACTGTAAAACTATCTGACTGTCATTAGGACTAGATCACCTTAAAGTCAAAGTCGGCCTCTTCCCACTTAGGAAAGACATAAATAAAAGGGTCCATGAAATCCAAGGTCTTACCCTGGGCCTGGCACAGATGACTTCATAGACACTGAGGTATAAACACAGATTGTAAGATACTTAAAAAAAGAAGCCACTTTCAAAGATTCTGCCAGGTATAGCCTCTTAGGGGAAGAACAGAATATATAATAACCTATGGTTTCAGAAATGAGGGAGAGTTTTGGTCACTGAGAAGAGGCCAGTCATGAAAGACCCCCAAGATAGGCTTTTGTCTCTTTTACCATGTAATACAAGAAAGCTTTGTCAGCAACGTGAATAATTGTGAATCAGCTGAAAAGATAACAATATAAAAGACAGCACCTACTGCCATACCATGATCTTTCTCTGGAGTGCAGCACCCACTCCAGGCAAGTTTTATCATCAAAACTTGGCTACTAGGAGGCTAGGGAAAGCTGAAATGATAAAAAAAAAAAAAAAAATCAATGTTTTAAAAAATTATTTCTAATTATAAAATATTTCAAACATACATAATATTGAAAATATAACAAACACATGTGCCCACCACTAGAGTCTAACACATTTTTAATATTTTACTATATTTGCTGCAGCTTACCTTTTCTTTTCTTTAAAGACAGTTAAAATGCAATAATTTCTGTATCTTATTTCCTCTCCAAAATCCTTTCCTTCTACTCCTCAAAAGTTAACTGCAGTCTGTAAGTTAGTATGTATCACTCTAATGCATAATGTTCACTTTTAGGTAAATATATATATAGGACTTCATTAAAAAATATATAATTTTTTGCAAGATACAAAGTTAATATATAAATATCAGTAATGTTTCTATATGCTAAAATGAATTATCTAAAAAAGAAATCAAAAAATAATCCCATTTACAATAGCTACAAAAAAAATTAAAATACTTAGGAATAAATTTAACCGAGGAGGTGAAAGCCCTGTACAATGAAAATGATAAAACATGGATGAAAGAAATTAAAGAAGACACAAATAAATGGAATGATACCACTTGTTCATGGATTAGAATTAATATTGTTAAAATGTCCATACTACCCAAAGCAATCTACAGATTCAATATAATCCCTATCAAAATTGCAATGATATTTTTCATAGAAATAGAAAAAAAATTCTATAATTCATATAGAAGCACAAAAGAATTCAAATAGCCAAAGTAATTCCTGAGTGAAAAAAACAAAGCTAGGGGGACAACACTACCTGATTTCAAACTATATTATAAAACTATAGTAACCAAATCAGCATGGCACTGGCAAAATAAAACAGACACATAGACCAATGGAATAAAATAGAGAGCCTGGAAATAAATTGATTCATTTATAGTCAGTTGAGGTTTGCCAATGGTGCAAAGAACACCCAATGTGGAAACAACAGTTTCTTCTACAAATGATATTGAGAAAATTGGATATCCATATCCAAAATAATAAAATTGGATGCTTACACCATAAACAAAAATCAGCCCCAAATGGATTAAAAGCTTGAACATAAGACCTCAAACTGTAAAGCTACTGGAAGAAAATAGGGAAAGCTACATGACATTGATCTGGCCAATGATTTTTTTGGATTTGACCCCAAAAGCTCAGGCAATAAAAGTAAAAATATACAAATGTGATTACATCAAACTAAAAGGTGTCTGCATAGCCAAGAAAACAATCAACAGAATGAAGAGAAAATCTATAGAATGGGAGAAAATATTTGCAAACTGTGTATCTGGTAAGAAGTTAATATTCAAATATATAAAGAACTCAAACAGCTCTATGGCAAAAAACCAAATAACCAGGTTAAAAAATGGGCAAAGGACCTAAAGAGACATTTTTTAAAAAGCATGCAAATCACCAACAAATATACAATATGAAAAAATGCTCACCACCACTAATCATTAGGGAAATTCAAATTAAAACCACAGTGAGATATCACCTCACACCTGTCAGGATGACTATTGTCAAAAATATGAAAGATAACAAGCGTTGGCAGGAGCAATCCCACTTCTGGGTACATATCCCAAAGATTTGAAATCAGTATATTGAAGAGATGTCTGTACTCCTAGGATCATTGCAACATTATTCACAAATAGCCAAAATTTGGAATTAACCTAAGTATCCATCAACAGATGAATAAAGAAAATGTGGTATGTGTGTGTGTATATATACATATATATATATATACGCACACACGATAGAATAATGTTCAGCTTTAAAAAAAGGAGGAAATCTTGTCATTTGCAACACCATGGATGAACCTGGGGGACCTTATGTTAAGTCATAAGGCAGGCGCAGGAAGACAAATACTACATGATCTCACTTAAATGTGGGATCTAAAAATTTGCACTCATGGAAGCAGAAAGTAGAATGTTGGTTACCAGGGACTGTGTGTGGATGGAGGGGGGAGTTGGGGAGATGATGGTTAAAGAATACAACATTTCTATTCTTTTATTTTTTTATTTTTCTTTAATTTTTTTGTTTCAGCATATTATGGGGGTACAAATGTTTAGGTTATGTGTGTTGCCTCTCCCCCGCT